>VYZT01037693.1:0-100578 GCA_013400735.1 Pomatostomus ruficeps | reverse complement strand
GGGCGCCCGGCGGCAGCTGGTCTATGTCTTCACCACTTGGCGCTCGGGCTCGTCCTTCTTCGGGGAGCTCTTCAACCAGAACCCCGAGGTCTTTTTCCTCTACGAGCCGGTGTGGCACGTCTGGCAGAAGCTGTACCCCGGTGACGCCGTCTCGCTGCAAGGGGCGGCCCGCGACATGCTGAGCTCTCTGTACCGATGCGATCTCTCAGTCTTCCAGCTCTACAGCACGGCGGGCGCCGGCAAGAACCTCACCACGCTCGGCATCTTCGGGGCGGCCACCAACAAGGTCATCTGCTCCTCGCCCCTCTGCCCGGCCTATCGCAAGGAGGTGGTGGGCATGGTGGACGACCGGGTGTGCAAGAAGTGTCCCCCGCAGCGCCTCAGCCGCTTTCAGGAGGAATGCCACAAGTACCGCACGCTGGTCATCAAGGGCGTACGTGTTTTCGACCTGGCCGTTCTCGCCCCGCTCATGCGAGACCCGACCCTGGACCTCAAAGTCATCCATCTGGTGCGGGACCCCCGGGCCGTCGCCAGCTCCCGCATCAAGTCCCGGCACGGCCTCATCCGGGAGAGCCTCCAGGTGGTGAGGAGCCGGGACCCCCACATCCACCGCATGCCCTTCCTTGATGCTGGCCACAAGCTGGGCGGGAAGAAGGAGGGGGGGGGCGGCTCGGACTACCATGCCCTGGGTGCCATGGAGGTCATCTGCAGCAGCATGGCCAAGACCCTGCAGACTGCTCTGCACCCCCCTGACTGGCTCCAGGGCAACTACATGGCCGTGCGCTACGAGGACCTGGTGGTAGAGCCCATCAAGACCCTGCGGCAGGTGTACGGCTTTGTGAACCTGGCAGTCAGCCCGGAGATGGAGAAGTTCGCCCTCAACATGACCAGTGGCCCCGGCTACTCCTCCAAGCCCTTCGTGGTGTCGGCCAGGAACGCCACCCAGGCGCTGAGTGCCTGGAGGACTGCGCTCAGCTACCAGCAGATCAAGCAGGTCGAGGAGTACTGCCACCAGCCCATGGCCCTGCTAGGCTACGAGCGGGTTGGCAGCCCCGAGGAGGTGAAGGACCTCAGCAGAACGTTGCTCAGGAAGCCGCGGCTGTGACGGGGCAGGGGTGGCTGAGCCCGGGCAGAGGAGCCGCTCCGGCTGCCTTGAGTGAGTGAGGGAGGGAGCCGGGAAAAGCAACCTGGTTTCCGATTTCCTCCAAAGACTGCTGAAGTGAAGGGTAACATACAGTAATGTGATTATTTCTTTCTTCCTTTTTTTTTTTTTTAAATTACCTGCTCCTTGCATTGGGTTATATGCGATTAAAAAAAAAAAAAAAAAGGATCAAGTGGAGATGCCCTTGGAAAACATGATGCTGAAAACCAGACTTTTGTATGAAAGCAAATGTTCAGACATGATAGTAATAAACGAAAATAATAAATGATATTCATTTTTATAATTACCTCAATTGTTTGGGAAATACAGTGTTGCTTATGTACAGCTGGAGGGGATGCTTGCTTAAAATAACAACGTGGACTTCTTAAAGGGTATGTGTGGAGGGCTGGAGTGCAACATTTGACGTGTTCGAAGATCAGGAGCTGCACTCGCAGAAACAAATACAGATCTCACAAGTGTAGTGCAGGTTTTATGGCTGTGTCAAAGCAGGTTTCTATTTAACTATTGTCTTTTCTGTTGTATTTAAAAAGTCTTTCAAGTGCCACTGTATTAGTGTCCTAAGAGTTTTAAAACGTTTGCCATCACAGCAGTATTTATTTTTGTCTTGACATGTATGTCCAGGAGTCACTGTCAAATAGAAGTGGATCTATAGCGTGACAAGAAATGCAGAATTTAAAAAGACATTTATCATACTGGAAACATTAGCATGTATGAAAACAAAAATAAAATTATATATATATACTATATATTCTATAGTGCTAACAAAACATAAGATATGTAAGATATTTCTTGACATTGATTGGTAACAGGCATAGCAGGGAAGCATAGAAAAATGCATAAAATGATTTATTTTTTCCTTTTGTCTGTGTCCGAGGGTATATTTATGTACGAAGAGGGAGGAAATGTACAGCTGTGTGTTCATGGCTGTAACAGAGCTTTTATGGAGCCAGCCCAGCATTTGATTTCAGAGCGCTGGTTGGAGACTCGTTGCCTGTGAATTGTCATTGCTCTGTGATGGAGCCAGATGGTGGTCTGGCTCTGTCTGGGAGCTCTGCCTAGAGTCTGTCCCATCGTTAAAACTTGATGATTAAAAAAAAAAAAGAAAAAAAGAGATTTTACTACTTCTGCTTTTCTAATTTCTTGGAAAAAGACCTGATTTATTAAAGGTTAAGTGGTGTGTTGCATATGAAAAGTGCAGACACCCTAAGTGTTTTTAATCTTGGTGTTCTCTGCTGCTCTTTGAAGGCTCATTTTGGAACCTGAGTTTTTAAACAAACGTGGTTTTGCCAAACTGTTCTCTTAGGAGACTACAGACTTTTCTACAGGAAGTACATTTTACATTGCCTATTTGGGTGTTGTGCCTTCAGAAAATGTGAAGAGTATGAGTAGGAAAAAGGAAATTGATTTGGGAAAATAAATTAATATACACAGGATACCGATAAGTGTGCGTGTATGTGTGGGTGTATGTGTGAAAATTTTAGTGATGTGTAATATGTCTATTTCTTGTAACTCCTAAGTTAAACAGCTGATAACTGGCTACTAAGCTTTTTGAGTTCTTGATGAAATTTTGGCATTAGATGTTGAATTTATTCTGAAAAGGAAACACGTTTAATAAACTAGTTAAAAGATTATTGCATAAGGTTGCCTATACAGTTGCTGAATGACTGCATTACATGTTGGTTCCCTC
The DNA here is from genome assembly GCA_013400735.1 of Pomatostomus ruficeps. Taxonomy (NCBI): domain Eukaryota; kingdom Metazoa; phylum Chordata; class Aves; order Passeriformes; family Timaliidae; genus Pomatostomus; species Pomatostomus ruficeps. Next base: position 97,729 of record VYZT01037693.1, on the reverse strand, counting down.
AGCTCATTTTCACCATCAGTGAAATAACATAAAATCTAACAATGGGAGATCTTCTAATTGGTCTGTTAGGATGTATTCCCAGATTCCAGACAGCAGTGCTAGAAATGGGAGGGATAGTTCATTTGGTGTTTAAAATACAGATTAAGGTACTTGTGTTGTGGAATGAGGCGTTTTGTGTTACCACTGTGCATGTTCAGTGCAGTGCTCAGAGGATTTTGGATGTTTGGCTTTAGGCTGTACCCGGGGGGGTGGGTTTTATTTTCTTTGGTTGGTGTGTCCGGGGGCAGTGCTTGAAAATCCGACCTGCTTGCAGAGCACGGCGCTTGCTCTTGCTCCGTGCCTGCTTTACGAAGCTGCCTGCTCCCCACTGCTCTGCCCTGCCCTTGCTCCAGCAGCGCTGCTGTGGCAGGGCTGGGAGCTGGGAGCCCTCTGGAGCTGCCCCCGCCCCGGCTCCCGCTGGGGCCGGCATGGAACTTTGCTGGGGTCTCCGGACGGGGGCTGTTCATGGCAGCATGTCACAGCAAAAGCTCTTTTGATTTTGGGAACTGAAGCACGGTCATTTCTGTGTGCAGAGTTCCTTGGTCTTTTTTGGGAAAGTTTTCAGGACGAGTAAAGTGAACAGGAATTGATTGCCTCTGGGAGTGTGAAACAGATGAGCCCAATTGATTTAGCTTCCAAAAATGTCCTTTGGAGCCTAATTATATTAAAAAGCTTATCCTGTCATTCTGAGAGAGTACTTGCTGCTCTTCTAGTAGTGGTGCATTGCAAGCATCTGCTTCACTTTCCTGATACAAACACTGCCAGTAGAGTTACAGCATCTGAAGCTGGCCCATAATTTGAGCTCCACCTACTACATTGCAGCAAGGAATCATCCAACATACCGTACAGTTGTATCCTGGTGTGTTTTGGTGAACAGAAGAAATAATGCAATGTTCATTTTGTGAAAATAAAGGACTGCATGTTTGTTCAGGTAAAGCTTCAGGAGAAGTGAATGGGACCCTGCTTGTGTAAAATGCTGGTGGGCTAAGCCCTGTGTTTAATGCTGCTCTATTAAATATGTATGTGAACAACTGGCAGTTAAAAGACTATTTTTAGCCCTTTTTTATATTCAGGAAATAGAATTAGAGGAACTTTACATGCCAAACAGAGTTGGAAAAAAGTTTTAAATGTGGAAAATTACAGGAAAAAATAGGGTATCAGAAAGATGAAGGACATGGTTACAAAAGAAGTTTTCCTGTTGTGAGGAGGGACAGCTAGCTCTGGTCTGAATAAACTTGACTTTTAAGCTTGAAAATAGTCCTGGGTTTACTTTCTGCTGTGAACAAAGCCAGAGCATCGTCCAAGTGTGCTAAATTGCAATGATCATTCAGTGCATGGAAACAGGAAAACCCTCTGTCCTCTGCTGAACCAACTAAATCACAAAATGTGTGAAAGTGTGCAAGTTGCTGCTGCTAACCTCAGAGCTGACAATGAAAAACCTGTTAGATCAAGTATTTTTCATTCTTTCTTAACAAAAGGAGGAAATCCCTTATTTTTCCAATCACTTTGTAATTTGTCAGGCATTAAACTTTATACTGTGACTGGAAGGAGGAACATAATTTAAACCCACAAACCTTGTATTTTTCTCCATTATGATTAGAACTTGGGTCTTTAGAGATGAAATATTGGTGGTTATAAGCAATCCTGAACAAGTGTTTCCATCCTGCAGGCCGTGAGAAGAGTAGTGAGCTTATTTCCCCCTTCATTTCTAATTGCTAGTGGTGTGTTGAAGATGAAAGGTGATTAACGTGAGCCCTTGAACACCGCACAGGGTGCTATAAGAGCTGGTGTTCCAGCTTTGCTCCTGTGCATCCCATAAATGCGGGCATAGATCCCTTTGGAGCAGTGAATGCCAGCTGTGTCCACTTGTCTGGGGCTGCTTTACGTGAACAGACTGAACATGGGGCAAATGCTGCCTGCGTTATGTTACTCCATCAAATGGATCAAAAATGTTCTTATTCTGCTGCCATTTCAATTAAGGGTGCTGTATAAATATTACTCTGCTGGAATTTTGCATATGAATAAGGTGAGCAGATTTAATTTGAAGGCTCTAAGTGAGTGTAAGGCTGCTTGCCATTGATGTATCTGACTTCAACTGTCAGTGCTGGTTATCCTGGCAGTCAGTACATAGGGTTTGAATTTTGTATCAGAGATCCTGAGCAAGATCTTACAAAAATGTGCATGTTTTCTAACAAAAAATTACACAGAATAACACTTCAGCAATACTCATTATATTGCACACAGTTAAAATAAAGAAATAAGGTCTATCTGGTTTATTTGGATTCCCTGGCAACAAATGAGTTCTGTTAATGTGTCTAAATAACAGCTCTTGGCTGTTGTGACATCAATGATTCTTCATGTAAGTTATCATTTCTGCAAGGAAAATTTCTGCATAGGATTGGTACAACACGGACTGTTTTATATTTGCAAGTTGGAGAATTTCCTTGTATTTATTTTAATTTGCAACCTGGGGCTCCCTGCATCATGAGATCATGAAAGGAACACAAGAAGGGGCCTGCATTATTGACTGTGCAGAGTCTGGGTCAATGCAAATTCAGTGAGAATCAGTGCAAAATGTCAGGTGTCCCATCTTCCCTTGATCCATGAAGAGCTGGCATTCCCTGCACACATCAACACCATGAAAGCTTTGAAAAAAATTCATAATATTAATGGCCTTGGAAATGGGAGAACTGGGATTAAAGAATCATCCACTTCTGCAGTGAAACACAAAGCTATAAAATGTGTGTAATAATGGCATATTTCTTCACAGAAGAAAATTCTTTATGTGAGAGACCCATTTACATCAACTGCTGTAGGTGAGCTCTCTGGTGTCCACTGCAGTGCCTGCGATGGGAATATGCTTGTTATAAACAGAGTGATGGGAAGGGAATTGAGGGTGAGTGGTGGGTTACCATCTCTTTGTTCCTCTCAGAAGAATAGATGAGTGGCCAGCACGGCCTGCAGGTCTTCTAGTATGAGGTATTGCAAACTTCTATCTGGATACAATGTCATTATTCTGATAGCATTTGAATGGAAATAGGACTTCCATGCTGAAAAACAAGATGAAAATGTGGTTGCAGGAACTCCCCAAATGAAAAATTTTTAGTGAAGCAGCCTGGGCGAGGAAGGATCTGCTGAGCAACCTTTGTAACAGCATCAGTTGAAGTTGCTAATTGGAAGGGGCTCTCCAGATACAAAATTAAGAAATTTGAAGACTCTAGTAAGCTCTAAGTGGGATTTTCAAGAATATCTGCATGTGCCATTTTCATTGGACTAGGATATTATGTGGGAGTCAGCAGGAGTTATATTTCAGGGTGCCTCTGGAAATAATGGCCTCATAAATTCATGTTGGAGGGGGCCAGTGGGCGTTTCTGCTCCAACCTGTTGTTTGAAGCAGGGTCAGCTTATGACAGCAAACTAGGTTGCTGCAGGTTTTATCTTGGTGGGTCTTGTAAACCTGCAAGGACAGAGAATGCACAGTCTCCCTGAGCAACCTCAGTGCTGTGTGGTCCTCATGGTGACCCATGATGCTTCAGCAAAACCAGACGCAAAATCACTGAATATGTTATATAAATGTATTAATTCTGTGTTTTGCCTGTGACTATTGATATCGGTCATGTCCTCACTTCCCTTTAACTGCAAGAGATGGTGGCTGCAGCTCAGCGGTTGCAAAGGGTCTGCAGCAAAGTGGCTAATGAATAATGATCTCAGTGAGAAAACTGTGGATTCTCAATTAGAACACTGCATCCAGCAATGTCCCTTGTTCTACCCAGGAGGGATAAAGAGGAGAGCAGAGGGAAAAGAAATTCACTTAGAAGAAAGGAAAGGAATACAAAGCGGAGCTTAGCAGAAGTTGCTCTTTCTCTGCTATAGGAAGAAAGAAATACTGTTAAGGAAAATTGAAAGAAACAAATGATATCATGCAGCAAGGTCAGGAGAGGATGAATAAAGATATTTGCATGTTAAAAGCAGTGAGGATAGAAATCTGAAGGACAGAAGATGAAATGGCGATGCTATGTGCTGTAACCATTTGTGATTAATCATGATATGCAGAAAGAATTCTTCACTTCTAAGTTGAGTTTTAGATTCACTGATTTTCCTCAGAATTTCAAGATGAATTTCAAACAGGAATAATTTTCATAATTATTTGGATAGTTTTGATGTTCCAGTTTTTGTGTATAGATAGAAACAGAGTTGCTGAACTTTTGTCTAAATATTCCTCTCTGCAGACCTCTGTGCATAAACTCGCAGGCCCCCATGTCTGCTAAATTCTTGGCACCTTCTTGTTTTCCATCTGCCAGATGGTTCCTTCTCCCACCAGTCAGGGTTATCAACAATTATCTGTTTCAAGCCATGTGCATGTCTCATAACAGTTTATCATGGGAGACATAAAATGGAAAAGTGACATATTTAGTGTTTATGTAACTTCCAGAATTACATTTGGCAGCTTTTGTTATTTGCTTATTTGCCACTGGTGGTTCCTGTGTATGTTTGTGGTACTGGTCTGGGATCAGCCCTTCAGATCTCAATTATTTGGTCAATTTACTAAAATCAGACACCTTGCACACTCAGTCAGCAGGTGTTTTTAGGTGTACTAACTTAGCTGGTCAAGTGGTGACCTGTTTTGTTCTTCAGAACACCCTTATATCTGCTTGACCTCTCTTTTCCCAAGTAACAAGTGATAGGAAATGAGGAAATTGACTCAAGTTGCATCAGTGGAGGCTTAGATTGGATATTTGGAAAAAATTCATCACTTTGAAAGGCTTTCCAAGCAGTGGAACAGGCTGCTTAGGGAAGTGGTCAAGTCCCCAGCTCTGGAGGTATTGAAAAGGCATGTGGACGTGGTGCTTAGGGACACGGCTCAGGGCTGGGTTAATGGCTGGACTTGATATCATAAAGGTCTTTAGAACCAAAGTGGTTCTCTGATGTGATGGCTACATCAGACCCCCTCAGTGCCATAGGAGGGCGGTTGGAGACATTTGGGGGTCTTTCAGCTCATGGAGCAGTGAGAAAGGTCTGACTGCCAGAGCACAGTTTGGGGGTAAAGCCTGCTGACCATCTTGGGGCCATGGGCTTTTCACATGCTCCACTGGCTGTAGCTCCACCACAAACTGCCAGAGCTGTCAATGGTGAAGGATACCTAGTTCAAAAAAGTACAGTTCTAAAGAGTAAGTGGTGAAAAACAGTTCTTGGCACTTCTCTGCTCCTCTACGGGAATAAGCACACAGCAGCCCGTGCTGACCATAACACTTTGGTTTTGTAAGAATTTAACATCTGGTCCCTAATTACATGTTCTTTCATGCTGAGCAGAGGTAAAAATGTACAGTATAAAAGTGCAGTGTTGTGGCTACTGCCCAGAGAATACCTGCTGTGTTATTTTAACCCAGGAACCCTCATCCCAGGACACAATTTACACACACATGAGCGCCCTCCCCCTTTTATTTTGCTTTAAATTGGAAATGTTGTATCTGATGCCACACCGGAGAGGCAGCTGCTGCCTTTCGGGAGGCGGTGCCTCGCAGGTGCTAATGATGAATGTTGATATCTGATGTACAAAAATGACACCTGAAAGTCGTTAGGGGGCTGTGCTGCCCAACCCTTTCCCCTCACGGGCAGGTAACGGTTTCTTGGCAAAACGAGCTAGAAGCCGAAGTCTGCTCTGCGCGTTGTTATTTTCACCTGTGCCCTGCTGGGCCACGGGCTGCCATGTGCTCTCAGCCTCAGAGGGGCGGCTGGCTGGGGCGAGAGCAGCGCTGAAGGAGCTCTCCTGGGGGCGTGTGGGCTCTAGGAAGGGTAAATGCAGCAGGGGAGCTGCTCTCGGTGGTGGTGTAGCTTTGCCAGAAGCATCTTTGATGGGAAGGGCTGCTGCAGGCTCTGAGTGCCTGTGGTTCCCCTCGGACTACTGTGGGCCTGCTGGAAGGTGCCAGAGCTAAAGCCCTTCCAGCGCTGAGGCTTTGCTGTGCCCTGAGTCGTGGGCAGAGGTGGTGGGACTGCCGTGCTCAGGTACGTTTCAATGTAAGGAGTTGATGAAACACATGGAAGAGCACCAGCTGGGACTGAGGAGGCTCTCGAGTGCGCTAGAGCCAGGAGGAGCACTCAGGAGCGATGCCGGTGGCTGCGCACCGCCGGGACTGGCGGAGCTGCCGGAGGTGAGCCCTGGCGGGGCGGCTGCGCTGCGGGGCTGGGGGTGGCTGTGCGCTGGGACACCGCTCCGGCGGGGCTGGTCGGTGACGGTGGAGGGCTCCGGGAGCGCCGTTTGCTGAGCTGGGCCGGACACGGGCACCAGCAGCCCGGTGTTGGGGGCACCAGCAGCCCGGTGTTGGGGGCACCAGCAGCCCGGTGTTGGGGGCACCAGCAGCCCGGTGTTGGTGGCACCAGCGCCCTGGGAGGGTTGTTCTGGGCTGGGAGCGAGGGAGGCTGAAGCTTGAAGCAAACTCGTCTGGTGATGTGTTATAAGTGAATTTGTTGTTTGTCTGGGCTGTTGGGGTGTGGGGTTCAGGCTCTGGGGGTGCTCTACCCCTGTAAGGGCATGAGCATTCCTGCCTGGGCCCACCTCTCCAGGGACAGGCAAGCCCAGGCAAATCTCCTACACTTAACGGGAGGCTTCAGAGTTGACAGTTTCTTGCAGACGTGTACTGACAGAAAAATTTGTATGCATTTCCGTGCCGTTTTTATGTCTTGTTGGGATTCAGTGTGGAGTTCTTTAGTGTATCTACTGGTCCTGTCCCGTGCCTGCAGTCGCAGATGAATTACAGAATGTGTCTTTGTCTTCGTTCTGTAATGGGCATGGCTGTCCTGATCGCTCATCCCGCCTGCACAGGTGAGCTTTTGTCTCACTCCTTTCTCATTCAGAACGGTGATCAGGCTCCCTGTTGCTTAATTAGTCCTTTCGTAATGAATAATTTGGGTAAGTGCTTTGCTCTGAGTGGTAGCCAGCCATTTATCTTTGTGACTTGTATCTGAATAAAGAATTATTCTGAAGTTTAACGTTACACAATTGCTGGCTTTGACTGTGGCGCAGCCTGTAAACTGTACTTAGACAGATTCCTTAAATCATATCAAGAAATCAATGGACTTTTCCTCACTGCAAGCTCCAGATCTTGGTACAGCATCTCGTAATGGCTCCTCATTTTCACTTATCAGTCTCTGTATAGGAGATGCTGAGAAAATGCATGTGTGTGGGCTTACAGCTGAAGTCCCGTTGACTGCTCTGAGCACCATGAATATGTGTCCTTATATGCCATAACTCCTGGTTAAAACAATAGACATAAATTTTTCTCACTTGTAAGCCTTGGAGTTTCTTGCCTTAGGTATACAGGCAAGATATAACAGCCTTTTGGGTAGCTGCTGAATTTATCCCTGTGGGAAGGTGAAGTGGAAGAAATGAAAAATCTAAACATAATTTTAGAGAAAGGGTAGCTAAATGCACAGGCAGATGATGCATTTAAAATGATTCGTGTTAAAAAAAAAATCCCTCATAACTATTTAGTTAGTACTTCTGTTCTATAGTTAAGACAATTATCTCAAGTGTTCCCAGCAGTTTTTCTGCATTAGGTTACTGAAGCTAAATCAATATCCCTCTCTCCTTATTTCTTCTCTGAGTTATCTGTAAAGGGCTCACTCCGCAGGCTGCTGGTGATGGGCATTCTGCTTCCATGTTAAATGGGTGAGCTTGGAAGGAGAAGGGGTGGATCCCATGATATCCAGACGGTGAATAAACTTCCTGTACCCCCACTGGCTATTAGAGAATGTACTAGCATCCTTTGGTACCAGGCTGTGCTGGGTGCTCTGGGAGTTGATGAACAAGTGGGGCAGTGAGGAGATGATAACATGTTTGGCACAATAGACCGTGTTATTGTCTAAAAGGTTTGTTTGACATATGGTTATTCTAACACAAATAGTAAATACCTCATTATACAAAGCTATTACTGGTTCTTACTTGGCTTTCTGGTACTTCAGTGAAAGCAATGTATCTCTGGCATTTATTGTGTGTGACAAAAATGCAGCATGCTGGCATCATTATGTATGTACAGAAGTCTTTTCTTCCAGGCCACTGGATAAATCACAGATGCAGATCTATTCCCCTTCATTGTTCATGCACTTAGCCATAAAATCTGAACTCTTCTAGTGGCAGTGTGGCCTGGGAGAGGCAGCTCAGAGCTGGTGTGTGACATTTCTTTCTGAGTGAAGCTTCTCTGTGGAGAGAGGTTGTGGTGAGGATGGATGAGGAACAATTGCTCCTTGACAATTCTAGGGGTTTCTGACAACCCCAGATTGGGGCAATTAGGACTTAAAAAAGCCATGAGCAGCCTCCAGGGCTCTGTGCCTGATAGAGAGCCTCTGTACAAAAGCTCTTGGTTTCTCTCCAGATCCCCTGAGAATAAGCAAGATTTTTGAGCCAATAGCTGTGAGAAAAAGCCATAAAAATACAGTGAGTCACTTAAGAATGTGTTTTCAGAAGGTTTTTAAAATGGCCCAGCAATGTTGCTAATTATGCATATATTTGCATTCCAACTATCCAGGCTTGGCCTGTGTGATGAATGTGTTCAGGGGAAGGGCCAGTGGTACAAGAGGTTGTTCAGTGGCTGGAGGATCAGGACCTGGTTAAACACAGGGGTAAATTTAGTTCATCGATGTAACATATTCTTAATTTTAAAAACTATGATCAGTAAAAAGTATTATTGCATTAAGATTAGAATATGGTCTTAGCTCATAGGCATTTAATTTTCACATAAACCCCTCTTAAGAAAAAAGGAACTAAGGTAATTTAGAGGAAGCATTTCTATGCTAATGTAAAACATTTAGGGAACAAGTGGTGCACGAGCAGGCCACTGAAGACATGGTATCTGAAGAATGAGAATGGAGATAAGTTTGATTTTTACACCTAACAGCAAGAGCTTATCAGGCAGTAGACTCAAAATGAATTTCTGAAAACTAGGCCTGGGAGTTGAGGTATGGCATGACAGAGTTTGGATTTACAGGAGAGGGTAGGCAAAGAGGTGCAAATATATTTTTTCTATAGATCACCATGTATCATCTTGTTTTAACAAAGAATATTGCTTTGTAACAATGCTTCTTCCATTCTGTTAGGCTGAGCAGTCTTTGAAATGTATCCTCCAGCACCCCAAAATGGAATTGAAATACCTAATAATTGCTTCCAGGTGTGTTGGATTTTGCTTTAGCCTTGCCTTGTTTCTGGGGTTCGTCTTGCTTCAGTCACTGACACTTCATCTTGCCCTGGATGCCCTGTGAGCTGCATGCTTTGCCCTGCAGGTACAAGGATAGAACAGTATGTGCCCCAGCACTTGCACCAGTCTGGAACTCTGCCACATCCTAGCAACATCTCTGGCAGGCAATTGTTTCACAGTTGTTCTCACACAGAGTTTTACAGCAATCTGTGCCCAGGCAGCAAGGCTAGTGTTTACAAATTTCATGATATGGAGCTTTTAGGATCACAGGAACACTTCTGGTCCTAGCAGGAATTTAGTATGGCCTCATACACTGAAACTAGCATCCTTCACATAAAAGGAAAGCAGGATTTGGCCCTGTATTTCCATTTTTTTTTTTCATAAAAGCAGTTGGCTTTCTGAACACTCCTATTATTTCTCAGGCATTGTGGGAATTGGTGTTGCTGATCTGGCACTCTTGTTTTCTTATCTGCTGCTTCATCATGATTTCACTGTAGTGACATTTGTTGTCAGAAAATCAATACAGTGAGTTTGGGAAGAGCTGCAGCTGCTTGGGAAATGGAAGCAACAAGCTAAACAGCTGATCTATCAAGTTCACTTGCAATATTTGTTTCAGTAATGGATCGCAGCCTCATCCAGTTAAGTGATGGCCTTGGCAGTCACCTCAGGACTAGCTCAGGCTGGCTCTGGTGATAGAAAAATCTGTTCAGACAATAGAGGAAGTACTCCTTCTGGAGTCCCTGAAGGAAAAACAGGAAGTGATCTTCAGACAGGGCAGATGCAGCCCAGTCCTTGTTCCCTCCATACCTCTTCTGTCTCTGCACATGCCTGATTTTTAGCACGTGAACAGAGAGGGTTGGGTTTTGGTACTGGAATATGCTTTCTGAAGTGCTACCCTGAGGGGCTATTACTCTTCATCCTGGGTTTTTTCACTGTTAAAATCTTGAAAAGAGTCTTTAACATGCAGATTGGTTGAATGAAATGACTAAAAAGGATGCTCCCATTATTGCCATGAATTGGGATTCAGATTTGATTGTGTATTATATTCTTACATATATTCAGCTCAAAATGCCTTGTATTTCAGTATATGAAATGACAGGCAGGGCATCAGCTGAAATGGGCCGTGCACTGACTCATTAGACAATGTGTCTGATTTTTACTGAATACCTCTATTTCAATGGCAAGTGTAGCTCTTCTGATGGGAAGCAGAAATGTTCAGTAGGTAATGTAACAAAATCAGCTTGTTATTTGATGGGGCTGAGAAATGAAAGGACTTCTTAGTTCAGTGAAGGATGAATATTTCTGAATGAAGCTCATCAGATTCATAACTATGTCAAATCCAAGACTAGCTGGCTGGAAATTTTTCTCTGAAAAGCATTACTCTTATTTTCTAGAAAAATCCCAATGTGCTGGCTGTGAATCTAAGATGTGGTACCTTGTTTTAGTACAAAAGTAATGATCAAATGTGTTACTAGAGTGCATTTTAAAAATACATGAATTAAATAGCTAATTTAAAAGCTCTTGGGATCAGCCAATTTCCATAGAGAAAGCTCTGCTCTCTGGAATCTGTTTCAGAGATACTATCCCAAAGTTTTTCAATGCAAGGTTCTTGAAGTTATGACTTTTGAATAGTGAATGCTTAAGAGTATAGACACCTATCAATAGGCTATATTAATGTATCTTAATTGGTTTCTTCTCCTTTTAGAAGTCATGTAACTTGATTCTGCTCATTTGCAAATCTTTAAAGCAAGAATTTTCCTGTGGATAATCAAGTTGAAATATTGCCTAATCATTTCCCTTCTTAGAGGAGAATGAACTTATGGATTCTGTGAATAATTTTCAGATTCTTATAATTACCAGATTCTTATGGATTCTTCTGGATTTCTGGCATGAATACTTTCATAAAAGGGCAGTACTTCTTCCAAATTTATTTGAATCTGCATGGTTCAAGGTAGCCATGTGGTAGCTCTGCTTTCCCCAGGTCCAGTGTTGTATGTAGGTAAGGTTGTTTGGATTGTTTAGAAAGAGAATCAGGGAAAGGAAAAGTGAGATTATGGAACACAACTCTGGAATAAAGCTGTTTCTAGCTAACTGTGAGGTACTAAGCATCTGTAGCAGCCTAATAAACAAGGCAAGACCAAATTTCTGTGAAATGTAGTGATCTTTAATGCACATTGAGTGCCAGCTCCAGGAACACGTCCTTCCCAAGAGTCAGCAGCCATTTGCTCAGGTCTGTGCTCTGTTTGTGTGACGCTGCCCTGCTCACGGGCTCGGTGTGGGGCCCGAACAAGTGACACAGTCCTGCATGCAGATGGGCTGGGAGAGAGAGAGGCTTGGGTGGTGTTGTGCCAGTGCTTTGCAAGCAGCTGTGTCTGCACACAGCGTACCCTCATCGACATGTGGGGCATGTGTTGTGTTTCTGGATGCTGAACCAGCAGCGCAGTTGTGTGTCCATCTCTTTAAATCTTCCATGATTATAACTCTCATTATAATCACTCGTTGGTGTAAGTGAGAGGGAGGGTGTAATAAACTTGTGTAATTTGTTTTCTACTTATCATCAAGCTCTCCCACTTATACATAACATGAACTAAACCATGTCAGTAATCTAGTCAATGTGCACCATAGCAAATCTTACATGTGTTTCAGAACCGGGCTACAGATCAACTTGGAATGCATTTTTTAGATAGTTTATAACACATACTGAACATCACCATTGTCCTGCATACTGAAAAACATGAGAAGCAATGTTAAGTTCAGTGTATAATTATCATAGAAGGATTTGGGTTGGAAGGGACCTTAGACATCATTTAATTCCAATCCCTCTGCCATGGGCAGGGACACTTTAAATGTTATGTTTTTATTTTCTAAATCTAGTATATAGTATAGCAGTATTTCAAGTAATCCAATTTTAAGTTTTTGTCCCTAGATTTAATCTTTATTCTATGTATCTGCACTGAGATTGATTCTGCTGCTTTTTGCACCACAGCATTTTTGTGTGAAGTCACTTGAACTTCATTTTAAAACCCAATGAATTAAGACTTTGTACTTTTCTTGGGATTGTTGAATAAGAATCTGTAGGAATTTTGCGAATATTGTTGCTCTTATTCATGTCATGTATATTTGCGGATGAAAAGCAATGTGAATAACAATCATTAAAATACCTTTCATTCCAAGAATATCTGAAACTACTAAGGTAATTCAATGGGGCAACACCAGAGTTTTATTTCTGCAGAACTTATAAATAATTTCCTTAAATAGGAAACTGTTTTTTCACCACCAATATCTGGATAAATATATGCTGATGTACCAAATATGAAACTTCATCATCAAGGAAAGGTTTCATTGATATTTGACTTAAAATGGACTAAGTGCCCTGTCAACACTGTCTCAATCTGACTTCTTTCAGATAGGCCCTTGAAATCCTTGATATCTGTTCAGGGTAGATATATAATTAAGACTTTTATGCTGAAATACTCTTAAATCTGCAGGAGGAAAATAATTTCTGGGTTAAACTCATGTCTCCAGAAGTTCTAAGTATTTTAGTTGTTGAAATCATGGTGTCATCTCCATTTTGATTGGAACAGAACAATAGATACCTAGGTATTTGCATAGGGTTTATGCTACTGAATTCTGCTCTAGAAGTTAGAGTAGTAACTACATAGCTGGCTTGGCTTTTGGCAATGCCTTTTACAACAGTTAATCCCACAAAAGTACTGTGCAATGTATGAGCTTATGCATTGTATAGCAGTAGCTTATTAAATACTGTTTAATCCATGTGTACCTTGCCAAGCCTCTCGTTTGGATATAATCTCAAAAAAGAGGTCTGAAGTCAGCAAATATGAACTTTCTGGCTTTAGGCATTTGAAAATCTCCAAGTTAGAAGAATTTACTCCTTTTTTAGGAGGGAAATGCAAATGAATGTGTTAATGTAGAGCTAGAGCAGAGAGCTTTCACAGTGCCTGCCATTGGTGCATTTGGGAGGTGGTTCTCACTGCGTTCTTACAGGGTATGTCTCATCTGCAATATCCCCCAAAACAACCCTTTGGCACTTTTGTGATAGACCTCATGCAGAGTTTAGTTTCTCATTGCACAGAGTTACCTGGAAGGAGGTGAGGAGGAAGGGCCTGAGTTTCTGGTCCTATCACTGTAACGAGAAATAAATTGGATGCAAGGAGCATTTGTGTTAGGCCTTATGTTTTGGTGCTGTCAGACCCTGCTGTGTTGTGACTAATGCTTTTTCCCACTGTATTGTTGCTGAAATCAATGACAAAACTCCATTTCTGTTAAGAGCACATGACAAGATCCAGAATAAGTGAAAGAAGCAGATGACTAATGGTAATGGATATAATTGGGAAAAAACAGTCCTATCAAAGGGTATATTCAGGCCTGATTTAGAGGGCTAAGTAAAGATCATTTGTATCTGACTCAAAACAAGCTAAAGGCAAGAGCTATTAAAAACATATCCACTGTGCACAGAGGGACAGAGTCTCTTCATTCTTTTTAATGGGGGGGGGAAGTGACTGCAGATGGTGGTTATGCAAATGATCTTTTAATTAGTAAACAGGAATATCTCCCTTTGCCCATATTTATTTCTTGAAATTAAACTTTTTCTTGTGCAAACAGTGTCCTCATGCTGGTAGACAGTAATGAACATCTGTGCTTTTACAAATCATTAGCACTAGATTAGAAATTTTGGCTGAAATTCTGAGTATTGAGTACTAGCTTGCAACACCTGATTTCAGTTCATCCACATTAGGGTTGGGTACTATCCCTTCTCTGGCCTATTGTTATCTACTAATTTTGAGCCTTTCTTTCACTGAAGCAACATATCTTTTCCTGGGAAAGCTCTGCCAGATGTGCTGCCTTCTGCATTCTCTTGTCCTTGGCAAGGGGCTGGCTGCCTGAGAGCTGCAGAGCAGCAGAACTACCTGTGCTCCTGGCTCATGTGGTGTGGAGAGGGATTGCCTCATAGGTTAGAGATGAACTATTTCAGAAGTTGATCTGAACTTGGCGTTACTTGATGTGATCCCAAATACTGCTCTGACAATATGAAGTGGCTGTAGTCTTTTTCTCCTTCTCAAAATGGGTGCATAGACAAGTGCTTGGTGTAGCCATGAACCTGGACTGCAGGTGTTGAGGAGAGGGAAGCTGGGATGTGAGGAGGTTCGCTATTTGCCATCAGCTTTTCTTGTGGCTCATTTAGGATTTAAGTCAAGTGCGCAGTTCGAGCCACTGTCTTCCTTGGTGTGGTGCTACTGTGTTCAAGGAGTATGGGAGGATGCTGTTAGGTGTGGGACTGTTGGGTAACCTGATTAATGTCTCTAATTAGCAGGGAGATTCAGGTCTCCTGCTTGGTTTAGAGTGATGATTGGCCAGAATGCAAACTACTCTTCTGTGACAGTGTTGTGCAAGGGAAGCTCAAATTCTTTGAATCACTGCTTTTAGCTTGGTTGGTCAAGTGTATCAAATGGCTAAATTACAAGTGATGCCAGGAGCCCTCATGTGATCCCCAGGATTTATGCCCATCCAGTTTGTGAGCTGCATGGACACTGTGCTCTGCAGCCCTGAATCAGCAAGAAAGTTAGGTTAAGAGCTGTGTGAAGAAAATGAGACGGTAGAGTGAACAATAAAGAGGAAAACTGTTTAAACATTTAAGTGGTAGAGAGATCGACATTAGAAAGCTAGAGATGTCAGCAGATAAGGGAAATCTGCGACCCAGCTTATTGCTAGCACAGATCTTGGGTATTTTTACTTAAAAACAGTGGGTTTAAACCCTGTCTGTTTGTGTACCCAAACCATATTTTGGTACAGATATGGACCTCTGACTAGTAAATATATTGCTATTGACTAAATGTAAAAATGCATTACCTTCATTTCTTCCTTTAGAGTCCTTAGAAGTAGTTTCTGGACCTTGAGGATTCACTACTTAGAATTAGCTGATTACTTTAACTCAGGAGAATTGCTGACTTGCAAAAGAACTCAGTAGAAACAGGCAGAGATACGTAAATTTAATTTCCGGTTGCTGGTTAATTAGAAGAAAATGTCCTGTATCTTGAGGAGAAAAGGACAGTATGTGGCACTTGGCCACCTCTGAAGCCACAGTTCTTGGCCTCTGCAGTAACCTTGTTTCCTGCACCTCCAGCTGTTCTTCCTCTCTGCTTGTGCCTGGCTGCGGCTCCCTGCCCCATGAACGGTGTTGATACAACTGTTGTAATATTATGCTATAAATTAGATCAGTGAGTGGGGGCTGAGTTAAAAATAATCTCCTTTGAAGCTAGATTATGTCACCAATCTTGTGAGCACTGGTCACATGGCCAGCAGGCAGGGGCCTGCACCTCAGGTGTGGGTGGAGGGAGGAAGTGCCTGGGACACACAGGCAGGGCTGGCAACCTGTCAATCAAGCTTGATGTTGAATCTCCGTACTGTAAAATGACATGTTAGGGTGCTGCATGTTCCAATGTGGGCTGCTACAGTACTGTGTTTGGGTCCCTGGCATCAGGCGTGTGGTGTAGGTGGTGTGGAACTGAAGATGGGGATGGCTGGCCCTGGAATGGGGCTGTGCAGTAGGCAGGTTGTATGTGACAGTGTGGAACTGCTCCACCGTGGGCATGAAGGGCGAGACACACGGTGCTCCAGCAGACTGCACGGGGAGGTGCCACTGCTGACCTCTGGAAATGGTAGGGCTGAACTGTGCCTTGCCTTTCCTGGGAGCCACGTCAGGTGTGCACGTCGTGCAAATGCAGTTCCTACTCCCAGGGGTGCTGAGCAGTGTTTCTGGGCTGTACTTGGTAAGATGGCTGAGCTGGTGGAGTGCCCATGGAGGAGACGCAGGTTGATTCCTTCCTTGGCTGTAGATATTCCCAGCTATCAGTGCAAGTGGGCTTTGGAGGGGTGAGGTCCTGGCCTTCTGTATCTCAAATCTAGCTCTTACTTTTGGGATGAGGCTCAGAAAAGGGTGGGCAAGAAAGACCTTGGCTTTATAACCTCCTAATTAGAGCATTCAAATTGAAGTGGTCATTAGCTCCTGCCTCAAGGACTGTATTAGGCACTCTGTGAAATGTAATCATCCCCCAAGGAGTGAAGCGGCCACATCTTCCAGATTGCAC
This sequence comes from Pomatostomus ruficeps, assembly GCA_013400735.1. NCBI lineage: Eukaryota > Metazoa > Chordata > Aves > Passeriformes > Timaliidae > Pomatostomus > Pomatostomus ruficeps. The sequence goes on along the minus strand of VYZT01037693.1, from coordinate 81,396 downwards.
TTTCTGGAGGTGCTCTTGTCCCAGCATCTGTACCATAGCTCTGAGTTTGTCAGGACACTGCCACCTGTTAGTGGTTAAGAGGTCATGGGGAGAATGACAAGGCAGGCTAATAAAAGGTTTTGTCTGTGTTAATGGTTGAAATTTGGGAGTCATCTTCTACAGGGTTTCAGATTGAGTCAAAGGTGAGAAACAATAAGGTGCCATTTCTTTATTTGGAGCATTTAGTCCTGAGATTTGTGGGCACAATCAAAACAGCTTGACAAAGATGCAGCTGAAACTGATGACTTGTATAGCTCTGCAGTGTAACAGGATGAAGCAATTATAAATAATTTCTGTAAGAACCGCATTTAAAAGAATAATTAATATTTGGCAAATAATGTGTGGCGGTAGTAATCCTTACTGTGAAACAGCAGTATGTACATTATTGAATACCGACGAGAAAAAACAATCTACAAATGCTGTGTTTTGGAAATTTCTTAAATTGTGCTTTAATGGTGGAGAAATTAGTAGGTTTTCAGTCTTCCTGGCTTTTGACCTTTTGTGAGTTATTTGGCTGCTTTTCTATGTTTAGATTTCTGAAATGCTATGTTCAAATGAAATGCGAAGGTTCAGCTCTGCTCAGAGACCCGTGTGAGAGCAGTAATGGCTGTTGTCCAGGAGCGCTTAGCGTGTGCCCACGCAGCGCCTGCTTAACGAGCCCGTCCCGGCGAGCAGAGCTGCGCTGGCACCGCGCTCTGCCTCGGCGAGCGTGCCCTCCTTCTCGGCTGAGCTCATTTGCCTAAAGAGAAGGCTGCACTCATGTGTTTATACTCTTTCCAGGACTGGAGGGGTCTGACTACATTTCTCAATATAAGCCTAGCCATCTTTTCCTTGAGTTTCTCTTTAGAATTAGTTTTCCCATCTGCAGTGTCTCATGCTTTCTTTTACTGTTATCTTCCCTGCTTTCTCCAGCAGACAAGTTTTAACACAAGCTGAAGAGGATGTTTGTGGATAATATCACTAGGAACAATGCTGGTCTTGAAAGTCTAAAATGTTTGAACTACTGGAATAAATCACTGCATTGTGTATCAATGCCTTTCTTTTTTTCATAAGTGTACTTTCTATATGTGATTATTCAGCTTTGTTTCTGTACCTCAAGACTTTCTGTACTTAAAATAGTGTGTGGTAAGATTTCAAAATGCTGCGGTTGATATTTTGGGGGATTTTTTATGCTTCTGAGGACACTAGCATGATATTACATCTCAGTCCTACCATAGCTGGTTTCTTGTAAAGAAAAAAACCATGCAAATGTTTTAGAAGAGGATGAGGTATTTTCTTATCGTTAAATAGTTTGATATAATCTATAGACTAATTAATGAATATTATTTATACATTTATTTATATTATAAATAATGTAAAGTTATATTGTATATAATACTATAAACATACAGTTCAATTTTATAAGTAATATGTATTTTCAACCATATTATTTGTGACTCTACTTGTTTTTCTTGTGTTGCCTGTAACTAGGAATGCTCACCTGAAAAATCATTTGTCTTTACCACACAAAGTATTGCCACTTACCTAGGTTTTGTATTTTAAGGAAGCGATTAATGCTCCCTGTCAAGACTGGTCTATTGCTGTTGGCTTTTTATGGAAGCTTGTTTCATTCATGCATTTATTTCTGTATATTAAGGTTGTCTTCCTCGGCTTATTTCTCTTCAGAAGCAGATCCTCTAGCACAGCTCAGTTGCAGTTGTCACACCTGTGCTCAGAAAAGGAGAGTGTTGAAGGGAGGGTTTTGCTTTGGGGTGGACTGTGAACAGCGCGATCCTTTCTTGCTAAGTTTTCCAAAAGACACGAAACGGAGGGGCTGCCGTGGGACTCTGCTGACACATTGTATCCCAGAGCAGTTTGTGGAGTGCTATCTTGAGCCTGTTGCCAAGTTTGAGGTGTGATATTTTGATGATTTTGGTTCATCTTAGGCTTGTGTTTATTGAAAGTAACTGCAGGCTCAGGCTATTTGCTGACCTCTTTCAGGAGACATGCTGATGACTGCAGATACTAACTCTAGCAAGAATCTGTCCTTAGAATTGATGTCCTTATTTTCAACATCAGAAAGGAATCATGCAGCAGTGTCTGTAAAAGTTTATAAAGTCAAACTTCAATATTTCCTGTTTCATATTTATGAAACACTTAAGTTTTTGGAGCTATGGACCCATCACTTCTGCAGTCCTAAATTAACTATAAATGGATATAGATATCTCAGTTGTTGAAATTTAGCAGAGACTCTTGGTAGTGGGGACTGATCTGTCTGTGTTTCATTGTCCTTGCTTTCCCATTATATGCTTTTTTTATTGAAAACATAGCAATGATCTTTCTTGGTAATCTTCAGTTGCTTATTTTGGTTTCATGCATGTTGACTAGATTTTTTAAAAATTTATTTTTATTTTCTGTTTCTGCCTCAGAAGTGGTAACTTCCAGTGGCAACAGAAGTAGGAATGTATTTCAGACAACACCTGACTAAATTAATCTATAGCATACCTGCCTGGCTTTTGGCTGTCCCTCTAATCTGCAGACTTGGCTGACAAGTTGCTTCCTGATCAGACAAGGTTGTTAGTGATGGTCGTCTGCTGGCAGGAGCGTATTATCTTTGCTGGCTGTTTTCCACTGACAACAATCTTCTTCCTTGCTTCCAAAACTCATTACTATTTTTTACTTTGAATGTTCTTGTGAAGCTAATATTTATTTATTTGTTTTATTCTTTGAATTTACACAGAACTCTGCTAGCTTTAATTAACAGGCATCCATCTGTGCTCTCACAGCCCTGATGGTAATTAAAATTAATTATCTCTGCATCGTCCAAAGCAATATATAGAACCAAATTTTTCAAAACATTTCTGGAAATGTCTGTGTGTAGAGGTTTCCTCTCCTGCTGGCTTCCTTTAGTTTGTGGTGTTGTAGTGCAATCACTGCTGTGAATTAAGCATGTATTGTAACAGCTTTGCCTGCTGCTTCTCTTCAAAGCTTAGCAGGTTTTTTTTACATACATTTCTTACACTCAAAGAAGTGGCATTTCCAAGGCACCCGGTGCCTACAGCAGCGCCAAGTCATTCCTGGTGGGGCAGGAGTAGGTGTGCCAAGGTGATCCTGGCAAGGCCCCAACATTGCTGCTCCTACAGCTTTCTGATCTGGACGACCCATGTTCCTGGGTTTGGGGCAGGACTAGTGTTATGGTGAGGGTCAGCCTTAGCATTAGGATTGAGAGAGTCAAATATCCTATAGCTCCAAGAACACTGGGGCAGGAAAGGGCATGCCAAGGCAATCCCGGCAAGGTGATTCTTTGTGTGGGTTTTACCATCCTGGATAAGGTTTCGTGGGTTTTTTACAATACTGCTACTTGACAATATCTACTGGAGTTCACACCCTCTGCCCAAGGGGGAGAAGTCCACAAGCTCCTGTGAAATGGCAAGCTGTTGGGAAAGCAAAATAGTGATAACGTAAGTGCAAGAGTTTTGTTCCAGTTCGTCCCACGAGCTGTACTGTTAAAGATTGTGCTGATAGCCTGCTGGAGGCCTATCAAAGGGGGCTGTTTCTGGAGCTTGTGGGTTCCAGCCTGCAGGACCAGGATCCTGCCCCAGTGTTTCTGTACCTGTAACATACTGAACTCTCTGAACCCTAACACTAATCCTAATCCTCACCCTAAACCTAGCCCTACCCCAACCCCAAATCCAATACCATGGCTGGTCCAGATGAGAAAGCTGTAGGAGCAGCAATGTTGGGGTCCTGCTGGGATCGTTTTGGCATTCCTTTTCCAGCCCTAATGTTCTTGGAGGTGTAGGATATTTGGCTCTCTCAACCCTACAATAATCCTAACCCTCACTTTAAACCTAGTGCAAAACAATTGTTTTCCCCCATTCGGTGTCTGGAGTTTTAACGGCCTTGATCTAATCGTGAAAAGGGAATTGCTTTTCATTAGTTTATTCTCCTTCTTCATTCTCATCCCAAAAGCTGCAGAGTGCTTTTCAGAAACTATTATTAGATATAAGGAATTATAATATTTTTTGTGTTGCCAACTTGCTCCATCAGTATTAGTTCATTTGAACATTCTTACCTCTGTACCAAGAGGCCTCATGGCAATGAAGGTGTGGGAGGATGATGGGTTTATTGCACCATACACTGTACTAACAGCCTCATGTGAGGTGCCTGCTGCCTATGTCTTGAGACAGGTGTTTAGGTAAGTGCAGTCTGCAGTGAAAGTTTAGTCCTCTTTAACCTGGTAGAGCACAGGTTGCAGGACAGAAGGCTGGAGGGGTAATTTCAGGACACTGGTAACCTGTAGGTAAAACTGTTGCCTCAGCCTTGAGGCTGGCTCAGTTCACATGGGAACTGTATAACCAGCTTGTGTTGTGATATTGCAGATAGCACAAAATAAGCAGTGTGTTTAATATTGCTTAATGGGGAGTTTTTATCTTTAAGGTCCCTGTACTGGTGAATTACTGATACGGATAATGGGAGTTATGCTGACAAGCCGATACCAAGGATTGGGCTGTTTTGTCCTGTAGGCTGTTCAGATCTCTTTTGAGATTTGCAGCTATTAGTTTTCCCCTGTCTTTAATGCAGGTTACCAGACGGAGTATGTTATAACCCAGCTGCCCTCAACATTAATCACACCAAAGCTTTCTTCTGGCACTTGAAACAGTGTGCCTGCTACATTTTGCATCCATTCGCATTTCTGCTTTTGGAGGGACAGATTTAGGGAGCAACAAAAGAGATTGAGGGTAGAAAAAACCCTACTCAATAGTAGAGATATGAATGGGAACACAGATTTTAACAAACTGTACCTCATAGTTTGTTAAGGCCAAATATTGTCAAGTTTTTGCTTTGCTAGAAATGTGTAACTAGGCTGGTAACACAATCTTAGAAACTATTTTTTTTTTCCAGTTACTGTTTAAAATCATTATGCTTCTCATTTGCAGATCTGGCATCCTTAGTGTATTGATTTTCATATTTAAAAATATAGATTGAGTAATCCTTACACTGGTAGGTCTGCTATCCTGCACTTATTCAAGCATAAAACAAAATTTATAGGTTAAAATGATGTATTTTATTGGAACATCTGATCCAGCTGGAAGCAAGTTGGAAAGCATTTAGGCACAAGGCCTCCACATTAGGCTTCACAAAATTAGTGTAGACTTCAAGCTAAGGATATTAGCTGAAGAGCTGGTGCACTTGCTGTAATCTCCCTGTATTAATCAGCTGAGTAATTTCAAGGAAATGTACAGGTAATTGTAGGTGTGTAAAAGTGCTGTTTTCTGGAAGACTATTCATGTGGCTGTTTTGAAGGGCTGTGAATGTGTTTTAGAAGCAGGCATAATTGCTGGAAAAAAACCTTTAGATAAAAGGATATCCAGCTTGTTTTTTTAGGACCATAGACTGTTTCTAGAATAAGACTGCTTTGGGATAATTCAAAAATAATTTGTTGGCCAAAAGTAGGATTGACTGGAATAGTCCATGTTTCAATTGTCATGGCTTGAAGGACTTTTCAAGAGACCTCTTATTTTTTGTATCTTCTGAGAAAATTGCTTTTCAGCCAAATCTGGGCCTGTGAATAACGGCAGAATAAGCACTGCAAATCATAATCCCACATTAAATTGTCAGTCACAGTCAATGTTACTTCTGGTTTTTTTTCCAATTAACTACACTGTGGAGTTGTTGGAACATGGGGCTGATTCCAAAGGGGGAAGCATTTAGTTGTAAAATGGGATGTATGGTGAGTATAAGACTTGGGGTCTGAGCTGCTAATCCCACTCACAAGAGGAGGATTTGGAGACAGAAATCACTTGTTTCAGCCTGTGCTTGGAGGACCTACTCGTTATTAGGGGCTTTTGCCTTTGTAGTTATTTCCCTACCACCGAAGAGAAAAATGTTTAATGTAAGTAAATGCAGACTAATATGGAGGCTGGTAGCACTAGAGCTAGGAGTAAATAAAAAAAAAAAAAATCTCACTTTTGTGTGTGTATTTGTGCAAGACAAATACTGAGGTCAGAACAGTACCTGGTTCTGTTTCCTCTGTGAGTCCATGTAAAAGCATGTGAAGAAATATGTTCAAGTATTTAAACAATGTCATCTATAGATAATTTTCAAACTTTAGAATACTGTTCCCAGATTAAAAAATAACAATAAGACTCAGCAGCCTGACACCAGTTAGAGTGATAACTATTAATGCAAACAATTGATTTATGCTAGGTGCAATAGATATGACACTTTGATAAGAATACTCTTTCGTTCAAACCTAGCCCTATGGGATGTTTCTGTGCATGGAACTGAGTTTGTCCTTATATAGTTTTCTACCCTGTTGTACATTGTGCCAATTGCTCAGCTGACTGAAGGCTGTTCTGTGCTCCTAAGGAATCACAGCAGAGAAGTCCCTCTGGGGCCATGTTGGACAATTCCCTTTGATAGCTGCATCAGATTTTGCAGATCCTCCTGTGTAGGATTGCCTGTTCCAGCACTGGAAACTCCTGGGGACACGACCCTGACATCCAGTTCATCTGGTCTGGGATCTAGACTCAGTCACTCAAAACCCTAAAATGATCCAGAAATTACTCACCTAGTGTGAAGTGTCTTGGGGGAACCTCTGTATTTGAACTGCTTAGCATCTATGTGTTTTACTTTGTGGAAATATGTAAAAGAAGAGAGAGGTAGGAAGAACAGGTGGAAAAAAGATGAGTAAGGGGAATGAAACAGGAAGCAAAGGGAAGAAGCTGAGGGCTGCAGTGTTGCTGGGAGGGCATTTGTTGATTGACCATAAAGTCTTGTGGACAAGTACACACTGCATGTGCACTGTTGTAGTCTGCACTGCATCAATATCCTCTCTCTCTTCCTCCCTTTGCTCCAATGAATGCTGCTCATGGCATTGCTGAGGTTCGATTGTTTGCTTCATGGTTCATTCTGGATCACTTTAAGGCCCTGCATAAAAGTAGATATTGTGCTGCTGGGTTGAACAGATGAACTTGCATTATTCTGGATGAATTTTTAAGTCTAATTTATTATTTTTGAGATTGGAAGTTTACAGTGTTCCCTTTCAGTAGAATAAAGATGTTCAGATAAGGATAATGTGATTTACTATGCCAATTATTGATGGGAGACAACTAAAGAGATAATGTGGGATTTTCTCTACCCATCATGGCTTGAAAGGCAAGAGTTGCAAATACTATTTCTTTGATACCAAAAGGCATAATTCTTCCAGGTTGGTTAGAACAAAGAATATGAATGGGAAATATTCCTGTCCTTCTGGGTTGCTAGCAGACTCTTGGTGTTATGCTTCAGTATGGGATCAGTCCCATCCAGCTCCCCGCAGTGCTACAGAAACTCTTCTCTGCCTCAAGCCAGACCTGGCCTGTGGTCACTGTTGAAAGCACTGGGATTAAGGCAGTAGGGGGTGGAGACTTCCACAAGGCATCTCTAAGTACTTAATACCATAACTCAGCATCACGTGTTTCTCACCTTCATTCTTCACCCACGTCTTTTTAAACATGATCAAGGGCATGTTTCTTTGCTTTATCTAATTGAATTAGGTCGTAAGATTGAAATTAGCATACAGTAAATTGGCAAAGCAGCAATTATCTACAATAACAGAGCCTGGGTACTAAGCCCAGCTCAACATCTTTTCCTAAAAAGAAAAGCTGTCCTTAAAGCAGAGAAAGTGAGCTGAATTTGCAAAAATGTTAGCTTTTATTCCTTGCTGGATCCTCTGAGATTGCTCCCAAACCAACACTCTGCAAAACAATGGAGCCATTGTCTGTGGACTGGCAGCAGCGTTTGCACAGCTTGCCTCAATGAATATTTTGTCAGAACGGTTTTTGCATTGCCAAACTATGCTAACCCCCACCCCCCAGGTCGGAGCTAATTAGTAATGCATAACAGAGGAAGTGGCTTTGTTTCTTGTCCTCTCCCTGAAAGAATAATTTGACCTGCTAACAGATAACTTTTGGGACTATGGGAAGCACAGGCCACAAAAATCTTTTTCTTATACTGAAGATGCAGCAGAAGGAATTGACTTTTTTGTAGAGGCTGTCTTGAGATTGTTTGCTTGTCAAACATGAAATATACCATGGAAAACTGACTTTGTTTTTCGGAATTTGCCTTTTTGTCCCCTCTGGGTTTTACTGTGTTATGTCAAAATTGGACATGTTATAGTTCTCCTGTAAAACCTGTGGTTCACAAGCCCATGCTCTGTCACACCCACCATTTGTTAGTTTATTATCATAAGTTCTTCTTATTTGTTTTCTTCCTTTCTCCACCCACACCACAGCATCCCTGTGAATTCTTTTGTGGAAGCGGCAACTTTCTGAGCCCTTTAGATGAGCTCAGAGAAAAGCATTATGAGTAATACAGTGTCCTCCTCCAGACTGTGTCTCTTCTGAAGATGGCAAAATGTAAATAAGCTGTTTGTACAATCCCAGATTCATTCCTGTTTTATAGCTAAGAATGGCTCAAGTAGAAATCTAATTTACAATATAGTCTGGGGAGATGTTTAATTATACACCAAGGAAGATAAAATGGTTAAGGGGGAAATGACAACAAGCCCAAAAAACATCATAACTAATGTATGCTGTGAAAATCCAGAAGAACTGAAGCAGCCAACATAATTTATAAAAGACTATATAGGTTTTCTTTTCTTGAAGGAAGAGAGACATTCTGCATTAATGCTGCCCTGAACAATGCCCTTTTATCTTCTAGGGATGATTTTGTATTCAGTGACATTAAAATAATTCTAATTTAAATTAAAATTACTTCTTGTCTTGAAATCACCTAAAGATATATTTGGTCCTACTTTGTGATAACTTATTCTCCGCATACTGCTTTTCATCACTGGGCATTGTGTTCTGTTGTAAGCTGCATCCTTTTATTCTTGGGAAGTCTGACCACTATCTCAGGCCAGAATAATTCAGTAAGGTTGCTATTGGTTTTGTCAGCAAAAGTGAGAAGTCTCTATTTCTTCCTTTATTAAAAGTTCCAGCTTTTGATGCTAATTACTGAGGATAATGAAATGGATATAGCAGTGAACCTGAGTAGAAACTCCTACATTTTTTGTAGAACGTCTCATAACTGGTCCTTGATTGTGCATATGGATCTCTGGAACTTGATTATTTGTGTAATATGTTGTTTAAATTAAAAAATGAATTCTGCAACCCATAGAAGACATCATCAAATTGAGTGAAACTGAACATGGTGAGTTGTAAGTGTTTTGTTGTTTGTTGTATTCTCTAGTATTTTTAATTAGTGGGTTGATGGACAAGACCTCTGTTCCTGTCCAGGTGCTAGCATAGTTAGAGCTGTCACATGCACAATTCTCATCTTCTCTTTCCATGAATTCAAGATTTCTATTAAGTTAGCTATAATTTCAATTTAGCGTGATTTACTCAGAGTTTTTGTAAGACACTTATGAAACAACATTTTACTGAAATAGCTGTTTGAACACAATGAAAGATGAAGCTACTCCATATCATACTTCCCTGAAAGCACTTTTGGGTTTGCTTTTGTAAATAAATCTTTCTTCAGCACAGCTCAAAGGCGGTGTCAAAATGTCCTTGACTGTTTCAAGTTTTTGATTGTGATAGGAGAATTATAGGAAAGATTTAGGAGGTCAAAATAATAATGGAATAAGAGAAGGGATGTACAGCAGAGTGACCGGGAGCATGACACTTCTGTCACTGGTATAAATTAATATTGAAATGAGAGATTTGCTTCTAAAGAATTATATAAGGTATATATTGCTTAGATTGCATTCTTTAAAATTATAACCCTTTCTATATGAAGCTTGCTGTATGATGTCTGAGAAGGTTGAATGTAAATTGGTGCATTCTCTGAAAAGCTGGAACGCTTTAGGTATAATATTTAAGCAATTAGACTTGAAATCTTAGTCCTGGTGTTATCACCGAAACTGCAGGGAAAAAAAACCTCTCCAACAACAATTTTAGTGTTAGAGAATCAAGGCATTACTTTATTTCTGGCCAGGGTGTGCCACAGAAATAATTTCATCCACACAAAGCCTGGGTGTGCAGAGAAAATCATTCCATAACACATGAATTTCACCTGATGCTACTAGCTCAGACAGTAAGGCTGCGTGTAGGATCCTGGAATTATGATCTGATGAAAAGTCCATTGACCATACACTGATCCCTTAAATAAAAGGTAATAGATGGAAAATAAATTCTTTGCCATATTATACAGGAGGAAGAACATCTGCAGGATGGGCAAGATATTTGGTGTATCTCACAATAGTTCTATATGTTAATCCTTCTGTCTGCTTGTGAATGTATTTTGTGATATATTCACAGAGACAGCAATTGCTTAAAGTTGTCTCAGAAAAAGTAGTTAGACACAAGTCAGTTCTCCTGTTTTCTTTGCTTTTTAATTTCAAAGCCTGGCTTTCAATTATGCGTAATATTTGAGAATTTCTCCCCAGTGAATAGCCAGTCATATGAGGCAGTGTGCTTTCAGGGGAGGTTCTTCAGTAGTTTTATCCCAAATACCAGCATGTATGGGAGCTTTTTGAGTGCTTCTGCAGGAATCTACATCATCTTGCATGACCATATGTTCATAAGGAACAGGAATGTAGAAGTCTTTCAGTATTTTTCAGGCACAGTTATTAAACTGTTTCCTGTTTTTTCAGTCCAAGTGATCTACTGTGGCATTAGCATCATGTGGGGAGTTGTGATAACATGTCCAGGGTCAGCTTCTCTGAGGGAAAAGCAAGACGCAGTCTTTAAGGGATTAGTAGGAGCATACCTTTACTTCAGTCCAGGGTAGAACTGATCCTCGTGAAGACTCAAGGACAACAGCTGTGGTAAAGCTCCCCTCTGACAGCAGCCATGATTTTGGAGCATGGTCTGAGCTACCGGGAGCAAACTTGGGATCCTGAATGGGCTTTACAGGCCCTGATGGATCCCAGGGATCTGTAGTCTTACTGGTAGGGATAAGAGCTGTTGAGCCCAAAGCTAGTTTGAGGGTTTTCTTATGTACTGCAGATACAGTTCTTGACTGCATTGCAGATAAACTGTATATATAACCTGATTTATGTATGTACATATTTATTCACCCTGAAACAGAGAAACACAACTGTATGCAGCATTATCCTTGCTGTGCAAAGTCTTCCAATGGCAATAAACTTATTTCCAGGGAAAAGATGTGCCTTATTTGCCTCAAACCAATAACATTTTCCAACTGCTTAGGAGGGTATCTTACTGTTTTGACATCAGCTTGCATCATCTTAAAGATGGGTACATGCTGATGCAAAAATAGCTGACGAAGCTGTCTGGCTTGCCCTTCTGCGTGTCCTGTGATACCAACGTAGTGTCTGTGATTCTCACAATGGTTAACATTTGGTGAACTGCAGTCACCTCAGGTAACAAGGGAAAATTGGAGAGCATGGTCTATGCCCAAACTGTCACTGAGTCTAAAATCTTTAAAAATTATTCCTTTATTCTGGCCTTTGTTAACTCTTTAAGGGTTAACTGCAATTACTGTTTATTTTCAATGAAGAGTTCAAGTCTGTGAAAGTAGTGATAGGTGAAGTGCCACAAAAAGATATGGTAATCTTTAACAAAAAGAACTAAGTGCACTCTCAGCAACCTGGGGGATGGGAAATAGCAATTTAGCCAAATGTTCAGAGAGAATAATTTTATGCCTTTACCTGCCTTTTCAAAGTTTTTGTGAGCATATGGCAGAGTCAGACTTAAAGTTCAACGTGGCTCTAATTAGTGACCGAGGAAAGAAGGTGTCCTTTTGTGTCAGCTGGAAAAATGTTGGCTTTGTTGATCTTGGATCTGATTTCAAATTGGCTGACTTGCAAAACAGCCCTTTAAACTTAGATACTGCTTTGGAATGACTGTCCAAGTCCTATGTATCTAACCCTGTAATGTATGCAAAAAGCAGCTCTTGGAGCAGCATGGCTGGCTGGTGTAAGTGATGGACCGTAGGCATCCAGCTGTGGAGACGTAAGGCTTCTTCCTCTGGAAACACATGTGCTTCCCTTTGTGTTTGCTGAGGCATTATCCAAACTCAAATATGCAATATCTGCTTGGGAACGGAACTGCATTTTTAAATGCTCTAGTGGCCTCATCAAGCAGTCTGGAAGAAATACAGTTGACTGCTGTATACATTTGAAGACAGAGGAACAATCACACCTTTTTCAAACAGGGTTACATGGAATAGAGATGGGAGAAGTAATGTTTGTCCACAGGAAGTGGCCCTTCTTGTGTTTTATGTAGCCTCCCAAGCTGTCCTATGCAACTTTGTTCCACTGTTCCTGTAGTGAATCCAGTTTTTTCAGATGCATCTGTACGTTTATGGGATGATTCAAGCTTGAAAAGTTTTAATCTGCTGCTGTTTTGGGCTCAGGTTTTGCACAAATATGTTTGCCTGCTTAGGAGTTCTATGGATGGGAAGAGTTTGTAGGATTCAAAGAGAGCAGAGTGGCTCATAGACTGATGCTAGAAAGAGCTGCTCAAAAGCTGGAGTTTAAACAGTTTTGGGTTTGCCTTTCAATTCAGTTTTTATACTCAAACTTTCTGTACGTACTTTTCAACAAAACGGGTAAAAAAGTAAATACGTAATTTGGTGTCAAATGATTCTTTTTTTTTGTCCTAGAATCAAAGTAGAGTTTTGGATTATTTCACCACCATAAGCCCCCTTCTCTGAAAAAATTCTTAGAAATATAATTTCAGTCTAGTTGAACACTCATTTTGAACATATCTTGGTATTTTTCAAGAGAACCTTATCTGAAAATGTAAAAAATTAGGTATTTAAACATCTTCAAGAATCCCCATCTACACTTTTTTAAACATGTGTGCTGAATTTGACATGGGGCTGTGAATGTTTTTGTTCCTTTGGGATTGCATTTCTTTGAGTTTGGAAATGGGTGGAGGGCAAATGCTCTATCAGGACTTAGTGTCTGATGGGAGGCAAATCGTGCTCTCCGTGTGCCCAGTGTTTGTGAGGGGACATTGCACTGACCTGTGCATTCTTTCATGTTACAAGACAAGCTCAGGCCTTGGACAAAACAGACCTTGTGGATGAGGTCAGTGGGGCTTCCTGAAGCTGCACGTGGTGTTTGGAAGCCCCAGAGCTGGAGAAGCAGCCTGACTGATGCTGCAAACAAGAGCTGTAGTTCAGAGCACTGAACATCTGTAAGTTATAAGCTGCAAATTGCTACTGCCAAGCCTGGTCTTCTCCAAGTGTGTGCATATGTGTCAACAAATTAGAGCAGGAGAACAAGTGGCCTGGCTCTCCTGGCTTGGCTTACTCTCAAGAAATGATCCACCTTCACAGTCTAAATTTCTCTTGACTGCAGAGAACCAGGACATGAGTTTAATATTCTGGATAATAAACAGAATTAAAGAGAGGATAATGCACCAGACAGGGAATTGTTTGTGCTGCTCTGCTTGTCTCTTCGGGCTTTTGCCTAGCTGGCCAATGCCCAGGGAGCACGAACTGCCGCAGTTTGCTCCAGGAGAGCAGCAACAGAGGGAAATGGATTGGGAATTAAGTCCTGCTTCCCAGTCCTGATGATGAGAGGCCCTTACTGAGTGCAGCAGGGGATTTGATGGTTTGTCTAAGGAAAGCAGTTTGCCAGTACTCCAGAGGGAATGGCAACTGCTCGGGGAAGAGGAGCAAAGCATTGGGTGCAGTGGTGCATAAGGCCGAGCCTACAGCTGTAACAGAAAATGTTATTTTAGAAATTCTGAGCTGATTCAAATAACAGCCCAGCCGAACAATTTCAGCATGTAATACTGCCACGACAAAGGCACTGTGAGAGACCTGCCTGAAGCACCAGGGCAGCTGGAGGTCAGCAACTAAGGAAGCAAAATGGAGCAGCCTGGGGAGAGGTTTCAGGCCTGATCAGAGACCCCACGGGAAGGGCAGGACTGTGGCAGCATTGGGTGCCCACCTGGATGCAGAGAGAAACTGTGTGGGCAGTAGGCAGAGGAGCTGCTGGGGGTGCGTGCAGGCAGTGCAGCAGAGTCAGTGCTGCACATGAGGCTGTCAAACCTGCTCTGAGTGTGTGGAATGGGAAATGTGCCCACAAGGAAAAGACCATGGAAATGAAAGCAGGGGAGAAAAGTCAGGAAGGCTGCTAATGTCTGCTGTGATGTACTCTAAATTGAAAGGGGAGGAATGGAGGGAGCATGGAGAGGGAAATGAAATATTGCAACGTAGTGGGCAAGAGGGATTTGGAGGCTGAAAATGTCTTGGGACCAAAAAGTACACCTCTGGGAGCTGCTTCTACTACTAATGATCCTGTTTCTCCTCTTTGTAAAATGAGGACACTAACAATCATCAATTTAATGTTTTGGGTATGTGCCCATCGTTTGTGTGTGGGAAGGCCCAGACACCCCAGTCAGGGTCTGAATCTTGTTATATACCAAGTGTTGTAAGCACCAGAAATGCCCAGACATCTTTAAAAATAATTCATGTACAATTTAAGTGTATTTATGTACCACTGTAAGGAAGCTGTTAGAAGAGTCCCGGCAATATGTTACGGCTTTAAAAAAGAGGACATAGGTGGGAAGTGAAGAATAACCATGAAATGACTAGAATCAAATAAATGAAGCTCACAGAGCATTAGTTTTTAGTTATAGACAGAAAATAAGCACATACAGACAGAACTGAGAACAGTCTTTCCTGACCTTTCAGTGCAGATGAAGATTAAAACCATAAGACCTGGGATACTTAGGAGAAAGGGGCACAGAATTAGAATGGATTATGCTGCACCTGCTGTGAGAATAGAGGTGATCATAAATTCTTAGTCTGTAACTTCTGTGGCTAAATAAGGTGCATATTGTTAATTTTATGATTTGGAATCATAAAAGGATTATCTGGTCCAAATGTGGTGTCTGTGTGGTGTGGCTTTTTGCTCTTTTTTTTGGTTGTTTCTTTTTCCAAATGAATAGTGTAGGCAGAATGCATTCAATCCCGATCTGGTTAGAGGGAGGATTGTTAAATGGGAAGTGGTTTATTGATTACTATTTTCACAAGCTGTGAAAGCCTATCTTTATCATTTTAAGAGATTCTTGTTTTGCCCTTTCACTTAGTGCAAGGTCATAGAACAATTGATTCGGCATTTGGTACAATTTGCAGTTAAATGGATGAAAACAACGGGTGAGGAACTAAAATGGTTGCAGTGTTTGTTTTACTTCTTCCTCCTGCTCTTCTCCCTTCCCCCAAATGATTACTTGCTGCATTTTCAAGGAAGATTAACAATCAGATTGTCAATCTGTCTACAGATTTCGGCTTGATCGAATACCCTGCTGGATCCAATAGTTTTCTCTAGTAGGTGTTGAAGACAGAATAGGATTCTTCTGCTCTTATTCACACCCTCCCTCCCCTTCCCTTCGCTAAGAGAGCAGCAAATCCATATTACATGCTGTTATCAAAAAGTGTAATTCAACATTTGGGGTGTGTGCATGGTTATTCTTTATTATGATTTATTTTTAATCCTTTATAAATCTCTCGTCTAACATTACAGCTTTTAAATAGTAAACAAGTGTGATTTGACTGTTGTCTGAAGATACAATTTTGAATTTATTTTAAAAAACCAGAGCACACTACAAACTAACACCCAACACAGGCAAAGATGCTCTATTGTGATGTTAGATATTGATTTGACATAATCTTCCTCATAATGCAGCATCTTTCTCCATAGGGGATAGAGAGGTCCTGCTGTAATTTGAGGGTTGCCAAAGCTGGTGGGGGTTTTTACGTAATGTGGATGGACAGTGGTTGGCCTTTGGGTTGGAAGCACGGGCGCAGCAGCTCGGTGCTAGCAGCTGTGTTTGACGCTCCTGCCATGACAAAATGCCCTGGCATCAGAGCGGGCAGTGCCGCAGGGCTGGCCCTCCCTCCAGGGCTGGGCAGCAGTGGGCTCCAGCCTGCCCCGGGCAGCCGGCTCGTCAGGCGGGCACAGCGCGGAGCCGCCGCCGTGCACCTCGCGTCGGAGCGCTCTGCGATGAAATACATCGGGACAGATGTTAGCTGGTATTTATGGTGGGTTATGGCCAGAATACATCGTATTGGCTATAGACTCCTATAGGAAACACTGTTCTTGGTACTGGGGACAAAAATGAAATATAGACTGCAGAGATGTCTTTTCTTTTTTCTTTATGAAGAGGAGTTTGTGATTGGGATAATCTGTCATCGAGCAGATGCAAAAAGTCAAATCAGCCTCTGTGGTCTGGTATCTAACACCATTTTAACTTTAAAGAACACTGTAAGGGATAAATTGTCCTTAACCCTATTTTCACAACGAAAATAGATAAATCTAATTAAAATAGAGAGAAATCTAATAAGCCTTTTGTCATTAGTGATGATTAGACACTTAAGGCTGTCAATAGCCCAACTCTTTCTGTGCAACCTCTCTTGGTAAGAGCTTACTCCTTGTGCTTTCTTAAGGAACATTTTCTGTTAACAAGCCCTGTTTAGAATGTGTAAAGGATTATATCCAGTGTTTAATGAGTTCTTAGCTTCTGAGAATTTCTCTGGCTGAGGCTGAGTACTGCTGACACATTTCATAGGCAAACTATTTGCTGTTATCTCTACCTTGCTGAAAGACTGCAATTGCTTTACCTTTGCAGGTGCTGGTAGTAGAGCAGAGAGGTGGATAATAGAAATGGGAATTCCCTGAGAAAACTGCTATAGAAAACATGCTGTGTAAATTCCATGAGAGGTTTCTTAATTTTTGTAGCCTTGCTCTTTCAAGCCACCTAGCTTTGGGAAAATTGTGTATAATGAACTACCTGTGCCATGGAGCCATTTAGAGGAAATGTGGGAGTGAGGTGGCAATTCCCCTAGAGCTGGAAAAAATGAAGATGCATAATTATTCGTTTACTTAATAATGAAACTGGGTTTTGTGTTTATAATAAAAGATAAGCTTATTAGTATTGCAGTTATTTCATCTTGCAAACTGCGCTTGAAGATGTAGGGAAGATTTAATCTGTTTGTCATGCCCACCTAAATTTATCTCTAACAAGAATCTGTGTTTGAGAGCTGTTGACTTCCATGTCTTAGAGCTGGGGTTGCCCAGGATTGAACAGGAGGAAACCTTTTGGTTGTTTTTTTTGCTGATGTAAGTCAGGAGTAAAAATCCACAGATATGCTGACATGGTTATGGTGAAAGAGGAGAATGGACCCCATAGCTGTTTGTTTGTGGGTTTGTTTTTTTTTTTAATAGGGATGCTGGCTACTGCAGTGAAAGTCTACATGTGTGAATGATAATGACAAAGCAATCAGGAAATGCATTGAGGAGAACATGTCAGGAAATTGCAGTTAATATCAACTGAAAATAAAATGAGCTGTGTACAGCACTCAACACAGCCAGGAAGGAAAAGGACAGGAGCAATATAGTTAATATGGCTTCTTTCATCGTATTTAATTTTTTTCATGGCGCTGAAAGCCTGAAAATAAGCTGGAGGCAGCAGACTTTGTCTAATCCCCAAGCTCTTCCCCCTTTTCCAGTGTAACTAGGGGAACCTGGCATTAGTCATCACTGCAGGTGATTGGGCAGCAGGAGGGATTTATGGCGGAGAAGTGAAGGGTTTAGAAGTCAGTCACGTTTCATCTAATCACAGCCACTGAACTGACTTTAATTAGAGAGCATTTGGTGTGTTGGCAAGCTTTCCATCTATCATAAACAAAGACACCAAACTAACAAAAATACTTGCCAGCCCCCTTACCTCCTACACAAAAGCATTAAAAAGGCAAGTGGCAAAGACATATCTGATAAAGAATTATTACTGGCAGGGATGGGAGAGCTTCTATTGATCTGCTTCGTGTAGGCATGTCTATAACTCAGATGGCTGTGTTAAGATGAAATAGCAGGTAGAGAGATGAGGTTTGATATTGGGAAAGAAGGAATCTGCCTGTAATAATTATACACATGGGCAAAGCAGCTTTTAAAGCAAATCAAAGGGAAATTTGGTCCAAATTCAACTCCACTACACTCTACTGAGGGCAGCGGTGTTACACCAAGGATGGATTTGTCTTTTAGGCCTTCACAAACGGGATGTTACTGAGGCTGGTGAAAAGAATTGGCAATATAGTGGGTCTCAGGAGGGGGTATTCAGAGTGGTAAAAGCCCTGGCCTTTTTTTGCCAGGCAGGTACTGCAGACAGCGCAAAGGGCTCTGTGTTCCCCTCAGTGCCACAGGGAGGGATCATTCTTTTTGTGAAAGGGAAAGGTAGTGATGAGAGAGAGAGATGGCAGCCTACCTGCCTATAGGAGTAGTCATTAACATGAGAGGAAATAATCAGCCCTTTGTCTGGGGAAGTGGAAAGAGCCAGCAGCCTTGCTGAACAAATGAATATGTTCAGTCAGGTTATGCACATCTCTGCTGGGGAAGGAAAAGGAAGCAATTGCAAAGCAAGTGCAAAGCTCGTATGGTAGTGCTATTCTCTGGTTTACTTATGGTCGTAGTGCTTTCAACTCTTGGTTCTTTGTCGGCAGCTGAAGTGAAGCATTGCTAGACTTCCCCAGAAAAACAACCTTCCAAAAAGTGACTGTAAAATGAATCTGTTGATTCAGTGAGTGGTAATGTTTTTTCCTGACTCAGTCCTATAGCACTGGGAGGCCAGGGGACACTGTTATCTGTCATTCAGCTCAACACTAGTAATGAGCTCTTGGTAACTTCTGATAGAGAAGGCGCCTGTCCATCTTTCTGAAAAAAATGTAAGAGATGTATTCATGTGGAGATTCAGCTGCTTCAGCAAGAAAAATCAGGTTGTATCAGGTTGTTCTAAATGAAATTTATGTCCATTGCTCTATCCAAGCCTGTAAAGGTGTAAGGGATGTAAGTACTACTTCTCTGCTTAAATTTTTGCTTTACAAGGTGGAAGTGAAGAGAAAGGCTTTCCTTGGCTTATGTTCCAGTCTCTTTCCCAGCTGAAGTGAACTTGGCTTGGACCATTTAAAAAAGCAGAAAAAGTAAACTAATTTTCTGTGAGAACATTAAAATCTTCAAGTTTCTGAAGGGTGTATATGCCAAGAAGAAGGAGGCTTCATTTCCATAATGATGAGCAACATGCTGGGAGCAACAGATTGAAATGAAGGGAAGAAAAATTTAGGCTTTATATCATGAAATATTGTCTTTCAACGGAGCCTTTGTGCCATTGGCACATTCTGAGGAAGAGCCAGACCATGCCAGAAACTGGCTTTTTTAGAAGTGGAAGAGTTGAAACACTGACCCCCTGGTCCTGGTGATGGCATGATGGTCTGAGACTAGCATGTTCAGTGGGACTGAGGTTATCACTTTATTTGTGCTGAGTGCTGGCACGTGTGGCAGGGATTTGGGTCATTGCCAGACAGGAGCAGTGCAGGGCTTTCCAAGCTATGGGCATGCGTAGGCATCTATGGCTTCAGAGCTAAGAAACAGCCTGAAAAGCCAGATGTGAAATAATTTATTTTCAATATAGTATATTTTAAATATATTTTAGATTCCCCTTTGGTACTGGAAAATGGAAGTACCTAGAAGAGATCAGGAGATTTGCACTGGTGATTATGTGCATGGACTTGTGGCAGAAACAAGATTACAGAGATGAAGGCAATAGGCAAAACCAGAGCTGCAATAGGACACTGAAACTGTAATTCCCAACCTTTTCAAACTTGAGGTAGAGACCCTTTAGGCCTTGGTTTTTCTGGGTAGAGTGTGTCCACTCCCAAAACTGGTAGCAAAAAGCTTGTTCCTCTCAAAGTGTGACTGTTGTCTTGTGTGTAGAGTTTTTGCAAGAGAAATAAGAAGCAGCCTCTGATGCAATCTGCTCCCACCAGATGGGTCAGCTTTTATTTGCAGTGTTCAGCCTCAGCTTTCTGCTGCTCTGAATGTAAACCCACCATAATTCTATCCATCTGAACACACATTCCCCAGCCCATCTGCAGCTTGTCATACAACAGGGGTAAAGCAGCAGATTTTTGTTGGAGTAAATGAGACCCCTCAGTTATCTAGCAGTTGCTGATTTGCATATAATTGCTCCCAGCAAACACAATTTATTGCTTTGTTGAGTAAGACTAGGTGAATTCAAGTTGTCTATTTCCTCACTAATATTTGGAGTGGGATGGGGATAGGAGGAAATTAAACAAGTCCTGCAAAACCAAAACCACCACTCCCCACTCTGAAGGCCAGGAAACAGAGCAGGAATGCCTTGTATGGCATGCCCTCTGTAATAATGGTTCAGCCAGCAAGAAATCATCAGTCAATGTTGAAATGTTCTCCCTTAACTGCTCCTACTAACATCTCAGCTGTGTAACAGCAGTGCCTAAGTCTCCTGTCCTCCTACTCCTTGGAGTGCTGACCTTGAGTTCATCTTCTGGTTCAGCAGAAAAGATGATTCCCAAGGCTCTGTCACAGCTTTGCCTCCCTGTACTGCAGCATGTCTGAGTTCAGCTGAGGGCA
Source organism: Pomatostomus ruficeps (assembly GCA_013400735.1). Taxonomy (NCBI): domain Eukaryota; kingdom Metazoa; phylum Chordata; class Aves; order Passeriformes; family Timaliidae; genus Pomatostomus; species Pomatostomus ruficeps. The sequence continues at coordinate 60,968 of VYZT01037693.1, read as the reverse complement.
GGCACAGCCTTCCTTGTAGCTGGGTTGCTTGGCAGCACTGGCAAAGGAGGCCAGACACATGCACAGTGACATGTGGCTGGGATGCCTGTCCTGGTAAACTCTCTAAGCTACGTTCCCCAAATTACAGTGATAAGGAGGCTCCATTTATGCATCTGATTCCCAGATGCAAAGGGAGGTGGTGCTTTAGGGTGAAAGGCAGACAGGATATTTTTGATGTTGTCCCCTTTAAGTTCGAAGATCAGTGAAATTATTGGATGTTTCCCTTCTGAGCTTTTAAATTTCTGAAGTCAAACTGCTCCCCTTCCTTTGAAAAACCCCCCATAAAATATAAAAATGCAAACCAGATTGCTAGTCAGAAGGATATATTCTCTCAGAAAAACTGACTGGCAGTGCATTAGAGAAATTGGCTGCACTGTTCAGACATTTGCACTGTTCCATTCTACAGATTGCTGTAGAACCTACTTTAGGTATTTGAATTCAAGCCACTGATGCAAGACAGGAAAAAGCAGCACCAAAGAAAGGGAAACACAGGGCAATGGCCACTGTGTATGGCAGGTCCCTTTCTTAACACAAGAATACTGCCTGCTGGAACTAACTTCTCAGGATTAAGTTTTTTTACATGTAATGATAAACCTGAAGCTGGGCTAATGCACAGATTAAGATTTCAGCAGGCAGATCTGAAACTAAGATCACACTGGGCCCCCATAACCTTGTCTTCTTTTACGGTGAACCATACCCACTTTGCTCACATCTGGGAAACAGGATGATTAGAACTTGGGTATCCCAGGGCTGTTGTGAGGGTTGCCAGCAACATCTGCCTCTTCAGCCCTGGAAGTGCAGGTGGGAGGCCTGTGAGAGCTGCCCGGGTGCTGGTGGCCTAGCTCTGGTGGCAGACGGGGAGGTTTTCCCACTGCCGCTCTCAGGCAGGGCTGAAGTGTGAGCGCTGCTGCCCCTCGTCCGGCACCCAGGACCCAGCGCTGCTGGGAGCCCCTGTGCTGGGGCCTCCTCCGCTCCCAGCGTTGGGATTGTCTGGGTTACCTCCTCTGGCCTCCCTCGAACGGAATGATGCTGCAGGTTTTAAAATGTCTTAATTGTACTAAATCATTTAAAAGGATGGGGGAAAAAAAGCAAAGCAAAAGAAAAGGGAAACATGTTTCTCAGTTACTTTTGTGCACTCAGCTTTCTTTTGAGCAATAACAAATTAGAGTTTGTGGGGGAAAAAAGAGGCACTTTTTTGCTGTTTGGTTTGAAAAAGATTTTTTTAATTTGTTCAGGAGAAACTTTGAAGAAAATTAAAGTGTTTTCTTCTAAATGTAGAAGTCTTGATTTTATACTCACAGAAGTGATTTTACTGGGGAAAGGATTCAAACACTTTGTCTCTTTAAAAAGTTTTTTACTTTATTAATAAACTTTCTTATTAGATACATTCTTTTTTTTCCCCAGAACTTTTCTTAAACGAAACACCAAATCAAAATAACTCTTAAACCCCAACTTGGCAAACTCGGGGAACATGCCAAGTTCTCCCAAATATATCATCGTGCCATTCTTCCAAATATATGATTCCTACTGTATAGGTTTCCTTTTGACATAAAGATATATGACACTTGAAAATATCTGTTTTCCCTATAAGAGAGTAAAATGCATGTTTGCCAAATGGACAGCTCATACGAATGACGTATTTTATTTTTTGATTGAAATCTGTCAGCTATGTGCAGCTGGGTGTTTAGTTCATACTGAATAATATATGCAAGAAATTTCTCTTTTATGTATTCATATACTGGAGTTAAGCCTGAAATTAAGATTATGTTAAAAAAAGAATTTGCCAGATGCTTTTGCTCGTGATCATATTAATAGACAGTTGTCCTTCCTTTAACTAGTGTGAGTTTCCTGGCTTTGTCGTCATGTTCCCATTTAAACCTCTGGGGGTTTTGAGGGCTTGTCATGGAAAAAGATTATTGCTGTGGGATGGAGCTTATTTGGGTGAAACCGACAGGGAGCCAGGAAAGAGAGGAAGCGAGCTGGTTTGAGAGTGCTGGAGTTCATGTGATAAATGACATTCTTTACTCTCCTGTCACTGGCTGGAGCAGAGAGATACTTCTCCTTTCTTATCTGGGAGGCCCTGTACATGTCCTGCATCCCCAGAGGGGTTGTGGGCCATAGCAGTTGGGCTGTGGGCCTGGAAGTAGCCTAAAAAGGTTGTTAGCTAAGGTTCAAAGAGACAGCTTGGTGGTTTTTATGGTGGTTAATCCTTGGAGGGGACAGAAATTTCTTCTATCTGAAATATTTCCTCCCCTTCTGTACCAGAATAAAAGCCTGAAATTTCTTATGAGGATATTAATCAGTATTGTTCCACAACCAAATTATTTTAAGATTTGCTTGTGAATTTGGGTATAGTATATGGGCAAGTCATATCCCTCTATATTAATTTTTAATGTATAACATTAATAATAAATGGGCAAAATTTTAACCAAAACAGAGCCACAATCAGAATGATTAATGCTAGACTTCTGTTCCATAGAGCCTTTAATGAAATCAGCACAGTATTGTAGTCTTTGATTTGGAGGCAAAGGTGCTTTTTTTGTTGCAAAACATCTGAGTAGCATTTTTGACCAGTTCTACAGTAAGTGCCCTGCAAGAACAAGAGATAATTTAACTATGCCTGAGTCACTCTGAATTCCATAACCTATGGACACCACTGCAGTGGAACAGCAAAGGTATGATTGTCCAAGAGGAAATAAAATAAGATATGGAAAATGAACCAGCAATGAATGCCGAGACCAGGGTTCTCTGACTTTGTCCTGTCAGCTCTTGCACTGACTGTGCCAGTTTTCTGCATTGTTAAGACAAGAAAGAATATTTTATCTAGAGAGGGGGACAAAAAAGGACATGACTGATTCTGAGGGCAGAAGGATTTACGGCTGCCTTTAAAGGGGGGTTGCTTGCTGACCTTCCCCTTCATACACACTGCATTTTTCAGGAGTCTTGAGGCAGATCTGCCCCTTCTAAAGATGACAGGCAGGAGAGCAGGCCTGTGGAGGACAGTTTGCCGTGTTCAGGGAAGCATCAGCGTAACACTGGGACAGCAACCACTGAGGACAAGTGCTGGCAATCAGGGATTTGTTTCTCCAGCCTTCAGGGGTGGTGGCTTCTTGTCAAACCAGTTCACCTGGCAGTGGAAATACGAGTCCTTGTGGGAGGAGAGTCGGAAGGGTGCATTTCCCGTCTGCCTGGAGTGGCTGCTGTCCGTGGAGGTGGGGCAGGCTCCTGCGTCCCTGGGAGCCTGTGGAGCACGTCAGCCTTTGCAGGGTCCTTCGCAGAAGCCTGCTTAGGGAAGCTCCAATGCCTTATCCCCAGCAGTTAGGCACCTGGTACCTGTAATGTCTGGAAAATTGGGGCAGAGTTTGCTGAGGCATGATTTGTCAAGTAGGTGGAAATGGGTGGAAAAGTCAGGAATAAGAGCTGGAAGCTGTACTTTAAGGAAAGTAGATATTCCTGGATTTTCTTCATTGGACTGTCATTTAAAGCTGTTTAAATAATGCTGTAGCTGTAACTTAGCTTGCTAATTATTCAGAGATTGTAATTTCTAGATAATAAAAAAATCTCTTTGTAAGAACTGTGTGATGACAGGTGATGTATTAGTGAAGTTGACCAGTTGAATTAGAAAATCTTCTAAGTCATCTTAGTTTCAAAGAATTTGGGTCTCTGCTTAATAGTGTGAGGATCCATGATGATGAATTTATATAAACCAGTGAATTCTTTCACTGTGGCAAAAAGTGAAAGCATTAGAGCTTCGGTCCTCAATTTATGCCTGAGGGAGAAACCTCAGAGAGGTTGTGAATGATTTTCCCTGGATGCAGTTATTCCAATGTAAACTGCAGAGCTCATCTGTGTTTGTAGCTGCTTGTGAAGTGTATTCTCTTCATGTTTTCATAATTTGGAAGAACAGATGGTGAAAGCTCTTCTAAATAAACGGAGTCCCAACTAGGACACTCTACATGCGTAAATCCTAGATGTTAAAACCACAAAGAATCCAGGAGCTTCAGGCACTGGTTAATGCTAACAACCACATCTCTAGCCTTGCACTATTGTGTCCTGAAGTGATACCTTTTTGTGTAGAAGTTTCAGAAAAAATCCCCATCTAAGGCTGTTATGAGTATGAGGCCAAATCATACAGAAGGCATATGCTGGAGCAGCCAAGGGAAAATAAGCTGCAACACACTGGGCTTTCACACAAATCGTGGCTCTGCTGAGAATTCACACAGACTTTTCCGTACCACCTTGGCTGCAAGGCTGAACAAAAGATGAGGTCATCACTCCTCAGGGCTTAGCCTGGTCCATGCCAGGTAGCCTTCAAAAAAGAAAAAGGAAATTGAAAAAAAAAAAAACAACCCCAAGCCAAATCCAGCACCAATGGCCTGAAGGGGGTCAATCCTGTTTCAGTCGCTAATTTATTCCTTACACAGAAGTGGAGTCACCCTGTGCCAGTCAGAATAAGGTGTGTTTTATGCTGTATTTTTGTCTTGGAGGCTCTGCTGGAAGCAGTGTGTGTTTTTGCACTTCTATGGGCTAATTTCAGTGTGATATTAGGGCTGTAATAGGTTTCAGTGAGAGTTGTTGAGTATTCATCACTTGCAAAAATTAGATTATTTAATAAGAAGCCCATGAATTCTAGGAGCTTAAGTTTAGACTCTCTTTCAAAAATTGTGTCTCAGTTTAACATGAAGCAAATCTTTGGACAGCCTTGGACTTGTAAAAAATGAATTTAGTAGTGAAGAATAATGGTGGGTTATTATATGCTGCTCCAAGCTTTTCTCGATCAGGTTTCTGTAAGAAATGAAGGGGGAAGTGGCAAAGGGGAGGCTGGGCTCTGTAAACAGCATCTGGATCTTCTCTGCCCCAGCCCTCAAGGCTGGAGAAGTGTCATTTCATGGACTGCTGGCTTCAGTCACCCAGTTAGCCCAGTGGTTAGGCAGATTCAAGGATACAGAAATAACTTTCTAAATAATCAGAAGTCACTGACAGATCTAGAAGTAACCTGGAAAGTCCTAAAGGCAAAATTATTTTCTGTAGTGGTTTTCCTTACTTCCATTGTATATTGTGTTGAGTATTGGTTTTAATAACAAAAGCACCTAGTGAAAGTCTGAGTTGGTTCAGATAGTACTCATGATACAACCATTTCTAAATCTTTTGAGGAGCCACATTAAGTAAATGATGGCTGGCTATTTTAAGGGTACCAATGTATCTTTGTTTTTCTTTAATAAGCCTTGTTAACCAGGCTCTAAATAGTTTCAACTGACTGTGTAATAAAGCAGATTTCCTCAGACTTTACTAAGTTGGGAATTAAACCAAGCTTAAAAGTTTATTATCATTATTACTTCATGCAAATGCATGTGAACTTTGTTTTTGACTGTATATTTATGGTACAGACTAAGCGTGTCACTACTTGTTCATTGTGGGTATTGCATGAACATAAAGGAATATTACAAATTACTTTTATAGTTGTATGTACAGAAGGTAGAGTTTTCTGTAAAATAGCCATAAAAGTTCTATTCCTTGTGAAGTTCAGCTGGAATACCTGCCTTTGGTTACAAACACGTGCCAATAGTGCTCCTTAGGTGTGTGTGGGTTTTTTTAAGTGAAAGTTAATTTTTGGCAAATGTGCTTTACAGTTACCCTCCCAGAGCACCTGAACTACACTAAGAATCTGGGAATGCATCCATGTACCTGCCTTTTTACTGAAATTCTCTTCCAGTGCTTTGTAAACTCCAATTTAGGGATAAACCATTGCAGTTTTCTAGTGAAGCAGGTCAGTGTGAAACCCTGTCAGATGATGGCATATGGGGGAGCTTATGCAGAGGGGCAGGATGCTTGTTCGGAGCCAAATATGGGGAGTCTGAGCGTTCCTAACAGATCTCCATTACTGATGTTTAGGCATGCAAATATCAGGGGCTTGGTGGTTGTAGAGAGATTCATGCAGAAACAAAACAGTTAAAAAATAGGACAGTGTTTCCTTTTTTTTTTTTTTTTTTTTTTTTGCATGGGCCTGATGGTTCATTCAGCACAAACTGGAGTATTTGTCTCAAGTGTCCACTTCACATTAGCTTTCATCAGAAAAGGTGCTCCAGTCACTTCTCTAATCAGCCGTGGCAGCAGTACTCTCCAAGCACCAGGAGGAAAACGTGCTTGGACCACGAAAGAGCAAGAGAGCAGCACCACATTCCCTGCTCTGCCAGCTCAAAACCTCTGCTTGGTTTGCTGCAGTTAAATGTGAGCTCTCCCTTGGGTGAGGGAGCTTTCCCTCCTGGAGCTGTCCCAGGCTGTGGGAACATGTGCAAAGGGTGAAAAGAGAGGGTTTGGATTTAGGGTGTGCACTGGTGCTCTGCAGCTCTGGCCTGTGTGCCGGCCCCTCCCTGGAGCAGGTGCAATCCTGTGTGCCCAAGCCTTTGAAGGCCCATCCTCACTGTGAGAGCAAACCATGCAGACAGAGTTCATATGATGTTGCTGTCTGGTGCTGAAAACCTCACGTCAGCCTCACTGAGAAAGGTTCTGCAGCTTTTCTTAAGGGTTTTTCCTCCCCTTGGTTCCTGTAGTTAAAAATACATGAGCTCTTGCTCTTAGCATCTGTAGTGATAGAGAAGTGCCTAAAGGATGTTGCAATCTGTTAGACCCCCTGATTTTGAGCATGATCACTGTTTGGGGTAGAAGTTACGTAGTTCATGCAATCTTGCATTATATTAGTTTCTTTTTGAAGAACTTAAAATTGTGCTGGGTGTGGATATCATGGAGAGAGAGACAATAGGCCTTCATAATTTTATTAGCCCAAGGGATGGGAAAAGTAAAGTTTTCATCTTAAAGGTAAACCAGAGAAGGTATAAGAAACTGGGTGAAGAAAATGAGTAGCTGGTGAAGGAGGGAGAGATGAAATAAGAGGACTGAAGAACTTACATCTTCAGTCATTTTTCCACACTTCTGCAAATATCATACTTGTGTTGCTTTTATTGCTTTTCAGCAGTGCTGTTGGAGGATTATCCTTTCAGCTTTGGTCCTTTTCCCTAATTTTCTTTAAATTTGGTCAATCTGCAACTGGTAGCTGTTTCTGCCTTTAAGTCTGTGGAATGCCCAAGGTTTTACAAAATAGTAGTGTCAGGGCTATCTATGGCTCAGTAAAGTTTTTAGGACTGTTCTTCAAGATAATCCTTAGTTTCTCACACTGCTTAATTTGGGTTTTAGCCTGCAGTTGCTGTGAATTATCTTTCTGATCTTTTTCAATTTGAATCTCTGTGGCACTGATTCTTTCCACCCTTGCTCCCCCTTTTCTTGCTTCATCATTCATTTATTCATGTCGTTTTCGCTTTTATATTTTCATTTCCAGTCAGGCATGCATTCTAAAGTTACTTTACCTCTGGAATAAGAAATCTCATTATGCTTATGGGATATTATTCTGTTTCAGTTCACTTATAACTTGTTCTAGGCTTGCATAATGTCCAATATCATGGTATAAGATTATTTCTTTCAGTGTTTAGATTGTTGGGCTCCATCTAGTCTCAAGTCCTTATTCAATAAAGTACCTGTATTTTCTTTATGTCCATCTGCTTTTGCTGTAGCACACCAGAAGCAGACAGCTTTATGGTAAACAATGATATAGAACAGTAGCTGGAAAACACTTGTGGATATTCTCTACTGCTTCCTGCACCAGAATTTCAAGCTCTGCTGGGTCCTCAGAAGGATGATGTTAATTTGATGTGCTCAGATTTGGGATCCTCTGAGGCCTGAAACAATATTTGTTCCTCCGTACCTCAGATATGATTTTTGTAGGGTAATAATGTTGACCAGTAACACTGAATTAGTTGGGGAAAATGTAGCTTCTGCTCTGACACTGGTGAGAAAAAAGAGGTTTATTTGTAAGCAGAATCATTCCTGTTGCACATTGTGCAGCAGAGCTTGTGCAGCCCTTGCTGCCTCTCCTGGTGTGTGGAGGGAACTCTGCCCAGAGCCGGGGTGGGCCGGGGTGGAAGGAAGCCAGTGAGGTTGTTTACAGTGGGAAAACTGGAAGGATCGGAATTCCAGTTTCCTAACTGGAAACATGCAGGCTGCAGGTTTTTCCTGTGGAATTCCATGGAAGTCTGAGACTGTCTTGGCTGGTGGCTTTTCTGGCACTGCAGCTGTAGTGGGCCCATGCTGGTGGTGCCAAGGAGCTGTTAGGAACAGAGCCAAGGCTGGAGATGGACACCTGACTCACCTTGGGGGAGCTGCAGAAAAGCCCCTTTTTCATAGACGAGATAAATCTGGGCTGTACGCTGGCACTGTGTAGCTGACTGACATCGTTTTGGTTTTTGAAGAATTAGTCTGCATTTTTAAACACATGCCAGGATGTTCTGTAGGGAGTTTTAAGACTGGAAGTGTGACTTGCACCACAAGGCTGTTGAAGGGGATATTCACCTGGCTGATGACCATCATTGCACTAGGCCGGCTTATTCTTTTAATCACTTGAAAGGCATGAAAAAAGATAATTACTATATTGGCAAAATTTTCTTTCGTATTGTTCAGAAACTTGCACTCTGTGTGATCATGATGTGAAAAATGGATAGGTTACCAAGAACAAAACCTCCCAAACACCAATAAACCAGTATTCAAGTAACATGTTCAGCTGTTTTGTCTAACTCCCCTGAATAGTAATATCTGCCACAAAAACTAATTGCTGAGCTCAAGGATGGACGGGATTTCATTATCTGAAAACTGATAGGTATTGGGACTAAGACTGTGGGGTAAAACTAACACTTGCTTAGAAAATTTGGGTCAACTGGAGAATTTTCAAGTTCTGAAAGACAGTTTCTAAAATAAAATTTTGAAGAGTCCCTTACAGTTCACTAAGCAGGACTCATGTCTGGTGGGATTATATTGCCAGAGATGAGTTTGCTTATATTAAGTTATTTAAAATGCTCAGAACTGGTTTGCTTTAAGATGTCAGAAAGGCTATTTTCCACTTTGCTAGAAGGAAGTAGGAGAAAAACAATTTTGTCTTTGGAAGTATAGGATCATAGAATATGCTGATTTGGAAGAAGTATTTTCCAATCTCTACCGTGGCTCTCAGGATGTTGTCTTGGTTCTCTGAAGTTTATAGTTCATATTTGTATCCTAAAAATTCTCAATCTCTGTGAAAGCAAAGAATTTCACAAGCACATGTGTAATGCTCATGTGCATCTAAAATACACTTCTGAATATTACTGCATTGATGTTGTACTCAAATGTACACAGCACTCAGGGTGTTACAGGGCTCACATTTCTTGATGGCTGATTGCAAAATACAGAGGAAAAAAGGAAAGAGGCCTATTGAACAGACTATCCTCAGCTCAGCAAGGCACTTGAGTAAGTTGCTAGGTGGAAAGGGTGTGAACTGCTCTCAGGGCTTCATGGCAATTAGTGTAGTGGCTGAAGTTATACACACAGGGTCATCAGTTTGGAGATAGCACCAATGTCGTTACTATGGAAAAGTTGAAGCTTTTAACATAGCAACATAAGTGTTTACTGCCAATGGCCCCGTTTTCAGTGAGGTTACCAAATATTGCACTTCTCTATGAAAGTTATCATAGTGATCTGATATTTTTAGTACAGTGTCTTTTTGGACTGGCTCTGCTATATAACAGGATTCATTCCACTGCTTTCAACCTTAGCAAAATGCTCTCTGTAGTTCAGTATAAAATGTCAGTTATTACTTTTGAAACCTGAAAGGTTTAGCAATATTCCAGGTATTCACCTTTCCTCACATTTTGGCCTTCATTCTGAATATGTAGTCAGTACATTTTGACAATATATATTACATTTCATTTTCCAAGCAGAGTTTTATTAGATTAAGTCAAATAGAAGGAGTAGCTTCACATTTATCATGAGTGACTTGCACATTCAGTCAAACACTGTGTGATATTGAGTAGTTTAAATCTCCAGTGTATGAACAGTAAATTAACATTAAAGGCCTCTCTTAACATCCATTACTCTGTTTAAACAGTCATGCAGAATTACTAGTTGTCAGTAATTTCTTCTTGAATACAAATATGTCATTTGTTCTAATGTTGTAACTCTCTTGAACTGTGTGTCATGTAAAGAGTATCTTAAAATAGAGAAATGGTGAGTGTAATGGACAATTTAGACACTCGTTGCCATTTAGCAGAAACTCCAGGTTTGCTTGCAGCTCATATTACTAATTTTTCCTAAAAGCCAATGATACTCTCATTTCTGAGCATGGTCCCAGCTGATAAATACCCTTCCTGCTGGGGCCACTGATTCAGCCTCTTTGATAGTCTTAGCATAAAAATCTGACCTGTGAAGATGTGAAGTATGACTTGTCTGTCATAAGGGATGACTTTCTTTACCAAGTAAAGTAGCCCTTTAAGGCATTGGGGTAGAACAGTGTGAAAAGTATTTGCTGCAGACTTTTTTTATAAACAGAGAATTTCAGACCCCAGAGCTCTCCATTTATCACATTGTACAAATGTGAGAAACCTGGACACAGGCACAATAAATAATTCAGTAATCCTCTGTACTGTATGCTGCAGGATGCATTTCAGAGTGGAATCTAAGAGTAAAACTGTTGAAGAGCTTGTCGTTTCCAGTTCATGAAGCAGTTGTGAAAAACAGCTTTGCATCTTCATAATACTACAGCACTTTATTGATTTCCAGTATAATCTAAGGACTGGAATTCATGCTTCCCAAGAAGCCTAGTGATATGCCCTCGATACTTCCAAAGACTGAAACCAGGAACTGGCTACTCAAGTCAGGATGGTGTCAGCACCTACCCCAACAGCTTCTTGCCATATTGCCACGTATTCACTTGACTCCAGTGTCTCCCTGCCTGCTTCCCCTTCCTCTGTTCTCTGCTGTCTCCCACCGCATGCTCTGCAGTGCACAGTACATGGCCACAAAACCTTCCCTCCTTATCCATTCTCCATCCCTTCTTGCAACCTGCTGCACACCTTTTCCCAGCCCCTGCAGCTAAACAAAGCAAAGCACAGAGTTGGAAATTCATTAGTTCTTCTAAGAACTTACTATCATGCCTGAATATTATTTATTTTAAACCACTTGGGGATTAAGGTCCTTTGAAGTTCCTTCATTAGAGTTTAGGAGAAAATAAAAGGCTAGTTTAAGCTTCTGCTCTTTCGTAATAGTACATACAACTCCATTGTGTTCTCATGTGTGCTTAAAATGGCTGTTCTAGAGTCACATATAACCAGAAATTAATTACACTGGGAAAAAATGACTAAAACTAGATTATATTTGTATTTTAGGTTTTATTTGTGGTGAAATTAAGACCTATTCATCTTTAGGACTATTAATAGAGACGGTTTGATTTTTATTCTTCTAGATCATGAATTTTTTCTGGCTATTTGTATACTAAGAATGATCTTCCTTTACTTGTGATGTTTTGACTTTCTTAGTAGGAACATCATCATGCATAGTTAGTTGAATCTTCTGCAGCGAGAAAAGGCACATGCTCTAACAACCAAAGCTTGGCTCTATCCCTGGTTTTGCACTGCTTAGCTGCTGTGTGTCAAAGCTGATCTCTACTAATGCTTTATAGTGTATGGCAGCCAGCTGTATGTATGGCTGAGCAGCTGGTTACCCATTTACTGTGTTTATGCAGAACAATTAATGCTTCGAGACCTCTGTCTTGGTTTTTTTTTTTCATATCTAACCACCACAGTCCTCATTTCTAGTGTGACATTAAGTGACCAGCATAAGTAGAGACACAGACAAAGTTCTCCTTGGAGTAGGCAGTCTTAAGATATAACTGTTTTGCAGAAATATTTGATTAGAAACAACTCTTCTTAAACAGCAAAAAAAAGAAACACTTGAGTTCTTAAATCAAAGTATGTTTAGAACAATCTTTCAAAACAAAGAAACCTTTTGCCCCATTTAAGCTTTGTGTGTTGCCAAGCTGTAATGACAAATGCTTGTGTCGTTACATAACTGTTTTTAAATAGTGGTTGTGCCCATTCAGTGCTGCCATGAAGGATGTTTGCTGCTGATTTCATACACTTCAATGTCTCCTACTATCAGTGTTCAGTTTGAGGCAGCCTATTGAAACCCACTGTGGACCAGGCTAGAATGTGCATTTAGAAAGCAAATGTTTGGCTGGGTGTCAGGAAAAGTCAATACTGTGAGCATGAAGGAGCTTTCTCTATCAAGACTGAGGTGCTGCAGTGCATGTTTTAAGCATTTTCAGATCACTTACTCCTTGGACAAGGAATCTTCTGCTTCTTCCTTATAAATGTAGTAGCAACTGAGTAGTTATGTGTGGCTTTTGTCAGGATGAGCTGTAGAATAGAGCTCTCATCATGCGAGCATGAATGTTAGGAAGCTGTTTCTCTCCATTCCAACTTACTGAAGACTCTAAGCAACATTCAAAGGCCTCTGTGTGCATGTGGGGGGCATGGTGCAATCAAGTGCTGAGACAACACATGACTGTAATGGATTTACAGTGGGCTGGTACAGCCCTATGTCTTTATACTAAAAACTGCTGCAGTCACAAAACCTGCATATGGTTGTAGATATATGGATATGATAGCAAACTCCATTCCTGGGAGGAGCAGGCATTTAGTTCCTGAAATCTAAATTTTCTTTGATTTTTTGTGCTTAGTACGTTTTTTTCTGACATCTTGTTCACATAACAGGATCTTTTGTTTCTTTGTTTTAGTCTTCTTCCTTGTGATTAACATTAGTCTGCTCATGCCAATGAATTCTTCTGGGGTTGACCTGCAGTGTGTTGAAGCTGGAGTTTGTACCCTCCTAATCCTAGGTCTCCTTCCTGAATATCTTCTTTGCCTGTAGCCTGGATGGAGCCTCTCCTGTCCTGTGCTGGCACTGGTGTGTGAGCGGATGATTCATAGTTTTCGGTCAATTCATCATTATTGATGATATAATCTGTGTCACCGTCCTTCAGCTGGTCCTGTGTTCAAACAAAGAAAAAGATCTGTGGAAGAGAGACTCTTGAGGGGGATTTTTGTTAAAGCTTAAATGAACAACTCTGACGCAATTTCACTTTCATTTTATTTCCTTGCTTGCTTATTTTCTCAGGTGTTCATTTGCCATCTTGTTGATTAAAACCAATAGTTGCTTACCATGTTGTGCTCTCAAGCAGTGTTGAGAAACATAACCTACCCTTCAGATGTTTTAGATAATTTCAGTGCTTAAATATTATTGATGGGTAGCCAACACTTTCAGCATCTGGATGAGTTATTTAGAATATCTCACTCATATTTGAAGCTCATAGTATTTAGTGGTCATTCATGAAAATTCACCATCTTCACAACTAAAGCAATTGTATAATTCTTAGCATTAAGAGTAAAAAGTCTTAGAAAAGGGACTGTACTGAAGTGTTCAATCTAAAGTGGAAGGTTTTGGATAACACCTTGAACATAATTAACCATGCTGGGTACTTACCCCATATGCAGTGGGGCTGGTCAGAAGCCTGGCAACAGGGTTGCACCATTCAGGTAACGTTGATGTGAGAGGTGGCCCAGAGTGGGTTAAGATAGGCTTTAGATATCTGTGAGGTTTGTTAAAGGATATTTTCCATAGAGATGCTGGTGCCAACGTGCTGCTCTATTACAGTAAGAAATTTCATTTTAAAGCACAAGAAAATAATCTAATGGAATGGAAATATAGAAAATACTATCTCTTTACACCCCATTACTGCATACATTCACCTTGTCATCAATCTTGTCTAATGTTTTTCAGTAACAGGAAAAAACCAACCCAAAAACTCCTCCCAAACAAGACCCAAACCATTTGATACTCAAAATCTGTCTTGAAAGGGTACCAGAATGGCTGAAGGGAATGTCAAGGGATACATAATGCAGCAGGAGCTGGAACACAGGCAGTGTATGCTAGATTGTCTCCTGCTCACATTGCATAAGAAATCACTCTTGGAGCAAGACGTAGAAGAGTAAACAGGACAATTTAAGATGCCATTCTATCAGCAGATTTAGACAAGAACAGTAGTGAACGTTTTCTTAAACACATATATTCAGCCTTTTGGAAAATCAATGCATTTCTTCAACAGACAAAGTGTATTTCATCAAATATCAAGTTCCTTTATGGCTGGGAGTGTATGTAAGTTGTTTTCTGTAACACTTTATCTTCAGCATTCAATGCACTTCTTCAACACTTCATACATCAATGCTTCTTTATATAAAGAAAATTATGTAAGTTAGGATCAGGCTTTATGCTATTGTCTCTGTCTTTCTAATCTTTTCATCCAGAAGTGCTTTATTGAGATAAAAGAAAAACCTGCTCATCTTGAGCAATCACATCATCTGCGTATCTGTCAGTAACAGCTCTCCCATGAGTCCTTCAAGTTGACTTCACTTCTCTGCTCCTTTTACTCACAAAGTAATTTTCAGTGTTCTTTGGGAAGCAGATCTGTCAGCTATTTTTGCTACTAGGGAAAATTTACTTTATTGATTTGTCATCCCACCTTCTCTCCCCTGCTCCTTTCTTTTGCTTTCTTGCTTGTGCCATCTTCCCCAGTCTTTCTCCCTGCTTCCTTAAAGAAGAAAGGAACAAATGTAACACTGAGTAGTGATTCAAGTTCTGCAGCAATATTGTAGAAATACTGAGAAAGGAACACTGGGTCTTGGGCCTATCCACACCAGTGCCTCCTTTTCTTTCATTGTTGGCTGTTTATGGAATCACTGCTTGACACACAAAGTACAAATTTTTTATCCTGAAGAAATGTAAAATAACTTCTGATCTCGGTTAAAAATTGAAAGGCTAAATAACTTGCTCTTTCCTATACACTACAGACATGGTAATTGTTCTATAGGAGTGTTTGTGTTTTGTATTTATTTTTAAAAGTTAAGCTGCATCCATCAGAAGATTGGGTGATTTCTTCATCCAAGGTTGTGTACTGAGTTAGTGTGAAAAATTAATTGAGTCTACTTCAGAAAAGATGGTGAGATCTTAATATAAATTCTTAACAGAACCATGATCAAGGTAAGAATCTCACGAGATCAAATTGTGTAGGGAAAGTTTAGATTTGTCTCATTTCTGCAAGAGTAAAATCAAGCCAAATAATCTTTTTTGATCCACTCCCAATTTTATCTGAAACCTCTAAACTGCCAGGCTGTTAAGAGCTATTATTAAAAAGCAATGTATGAAAGCCATTAATTAGAGTTGCTCTGTTTTCAGCACTTCAGAAAAACCTAATTAAAAGGCCAAAAATGGAAGTACAAGCCTAATTCTAGGTTTTTAATCTTTGAAAATATTTGCTTTGTTATTACAAACAGCTTGAATTGTTTGAACTGAGTTGTCAGACTGAGCATGAAAAATGCAGGCTTGCAATGGGAGTTGCATTTGATTATACTGTCTGCTCTGCTCTTTCATTGTCTTCCAGAATAAGTAACTGAAGATGAGTATTACTCTACCTTTCTTAATCTGATGATGTCTGAGCTAGGCCTTACTTGTAAGCAGCCTTATAACTTCATAATCAGCTCTTATCCCACTGTAAAAATGACTCCTGGTTCTGCCCACATTTGCACAGAGCCTTGACCACACAGAGAAGGAGAGGCTGTGTGCTGAATCTACCCAGCCACTACAGTAATCTTCAGTTCTTTGAGCCACTACTATTTTAGCGTAAACTTTTGTCTGGTGTGTCTAACTGGCTCGTGTTTATGTATGTGGATATTCTGAAGCTGAGTGATTACTTCATTTTACAACAGGTTCTCTAAATCCCCTTCCTTTTGCATTTGCTCTGACACATTCATTGTGTATTGTCTGTGCTTCTGCTCTGAAGCCTCTTGAGATGCAGCTTAAAGTGAATGCAATTTTCTTGTGCTTGTTGTGATGATCCTGTAATAAATTATTTATCTTTGTTCCTTATTTAACTAGTTATTATTCAGCCCACTCAAGGAACTTAAATTACACTGGCCTATTTTTCATTATTTTAATAACCTATGCCATAAATGTTTCCTCTTTATTGTTGACACAGTTGCTTTATGGTATTACAGACATAATCACATCGTTTAGGTCAGGATAAAAGAGGAAGAAAAATCCGTGTGAAGTGCTGGCATTTCAAAAGCATATCAGACGTGGGTCTACAGCATTCTGAGGCTGGCAAGAAGCCTTATCACACTCCAGCTGCTCTGGTTGCATCTCCAGGGAGATGTAGTTTAAATAGTGTAATAGAAAAAGGTAGATTTTGCACTAAGGCTGCTTAAAAAAACTGGAAGAAACTAAGTGCAAACCTCTTGGCATAACTTGGAAATTACAGTTGGACCAGATTCATGCCTGCCCAGTTCAGGGATAGGGAGAAGGTGGGGGAGCACTGCTTTGCACCTCAGCCCCCCTGGGCAGAACAGCCCCTCTGCACCTCTCTGCCATACAACAGCCTGTGTTAAAGAAAGTTATTAATATTGCAAAGGTGGCAACTTCTAAGTTGTGAAACTGGATTAAGGATGCCAGTATAGGCATGTGTGTACAATTTTAATCCATATACAGTGCTGGAATGTTACACCACCCTACTTTTATAATCAAATATCCATTTTCCCATTGGTCTCCAGGCTTCCACTCTCAGTTCACATGCCCAGAAATTTTCATCCTGGTTTACCCGATTGCTGTTTGACCATCCCTTTGCCCAGGCAGTTTCAGTCTTGCCAGGCACAGTTCATTTCCCTTTTTGTCTCACTGTCATCAGGCTCAATAGCTGAAGCTGTTTCTTCATTCCTGGTTCAGCTTCTGTCTCTTCTGAGTCTGACTGATGTGCTGTGCTGTGCTGCCCAGCAAGAAGCAGAGAAGGCAAGGCCACTGCAGACAGGACCCTGGGCAAGTGTTTGAGCCCTGTAACCCAAAGTTACACCGCAGGCAGGGGGTTTGCTGTGGCAGACCAATTCAGTAAGGACTGCGGGAGGGTACAGTGTGCTTAATAGCAACAGGACCTTCAGAATTTAGCTCTTGAAACTGAGAAATTATTTAGTTATTCACACACTTTCAAAAAACTCCAAGTTTCCAATGTGAGTTTAGGCTGGACTTCAAAAGAAATGACAACAGGCCTCTCCAGGTTGGAAGATGAGATCTTTGCTCTAAGTGCATTGTATTTAAAAATAATCTCATGGGGATTAATCAGAAATCAAACAATGGAATTATAATTTTTTTTAATATTGTCTTAAACACCTATTATGGAAATCCTCCTATATAGCTCCTGCTTCACAGAGATGAAGGTAACCTGAAAGAGCATTTTCAAGTGAGAAATCTCAGGTAAATCTGAGGAGAAACACTACTGCCATTAGCAACATCGCAGAATGCTTAGGCTTTCCATTATACAGAAAAGCCTGAGATGCAAAAAAAGCTTTGACTTTATATTAGAACAAAAAATCAGAACCTAAAAATTTCTGTGACCACACTTTGTTAAATTGACATGTTCTGTCAAATTTTGAGGGTGTTTGCAAAAATCACTATCTTTTTGATAAAATAGCATTAGCATGTTCAAATAGGGAAAGATATTTTGGGAGAAATGTTGTGGCCTTTTTGACTTGGACTTTCCTTTTGTTGGAAGAGCAGAATCCTAGTCCAGCTGTGGCTCCACTATGACAAAAGTATCATAGTAAGAGAGAAATAACTTGTTTGAGGGGAGGGGCAAAAACCCCTTCATAAATTAACTACAGCAACAAAAAAATCCAAACCCCAGCACCCCACCCACCCCCTCAACAAAGCAGCAGCTGTGGTCCCAGGTGGAAATACCTGTGGCAGCTCTGTAAAGCCCTGCATTTGGCCCCAGAAATGGTTTGCCTTTTGCCTCATTGCATAATCGGAGCTCTGTAACTGAAGGCAATCCCATCCTCCTCAAAAGCAGATATGCTCACTCTGTTTACTATTAAAAAGTCCCAAAGTACAGGAATTCTTGCGATACTAGTCAAAATTACATAGAGCAATTTTTCCAGAGGAAGCTTTCTTATGTCAGACTGCTCTAAATGCACATTTGTTACGAATGTTGTTTGATATTCTACTTTTAAGTGCTATGTATCTACTGCAGGCATGAGTCTCTAGAAGTTACTGTTACCACTCCCCAAATCCATCCTTTGTGCAATGTTTTTAAGATTTCTTGAGATCTGCAGCCTTTTGTTTTAGTGTCCTTTTTGTGAATATTTTGAGTCTCAATTTGTAGATTACTTATGAGTTTTTAATACTACTTTTTGCCATATTTATGAAGAAATATACTTAAGAAAGGTATGAAAGTAAAGATGTCGCTTCCATTTTTTCAATTTTTTTTCTGTAATAAGGAGAACTCACATTTTTGTCTTTGTTAGAGTTTAGTTTGTGTGTGTTATTTTTTTAAAGGATGATTTAGTATAAGGTGTGTGTTAGCCTAAAGAGAAAACATTTCCATTTTGGTAGTGCTTGAGTGGGAGCAGGCAAACCATGAAACTTTTCTCTGGCTGAGTCGTGCATGTGGCTGCCTCCTGCTACCAGCTGACTGAGATTATTTGGGTGTTGTAGAGCACGGCCTGCATGCATGGCTGAGCTGGGGAGGCCCAGGGACATCGCCAGCTCTGAGATGCATGTGCAGCAGATTAAAATGACCCAGAGGAGAGGTGTTTTAGAGGGAGCTCTCCTCCTGGCTCTTGCAAGAGAGGATGTTGTCTATGCTCTTATGTGTCATGGAATTTTTAGAGGATGGGGAGTTATCAGTGTAGACTGGTTGAAAAATTGGGCAACAGTTATGTTAGATTTAATTGTTAGAATAACAGATGTGTGTTTGAAAAGTCTGTGAGATCTACAGTGATTTAACATGTAAAGACAACTTAATCTGGACTGTGGAGTAAGATGAGGAGGTATCACTAAATCTGGCATAAATCTTATTTTAATTTTAACTTCGAGTTGTTACGAGCAAATTCTGCGCTAGTTCTTTGTGACTTTTTTTTTAATCTTTTCAAGGAGAGGCTTAAAAAGATTCAAAAAGTCCTGCTACTGTTGTAACTTAAAATACTACACAATTGAGGATAAAATGAATAATATTGTAGCTCTGCAAAGTCAAATCATCAGGTCTCTTTTTTTTTAAAGATTAATTCTTTCTGTCTTTGTCTTTATCATGTCTGAAAGAAGGGAGAGTAATGAAAATCAGTATTAATAAAATCTGGTTCAATATGTCTTTACAGGAAAGTCTGTCTGACTTAAATCCCAGACCCAGATGTAATGTCAGACCCTAAGAATTAACTCTGGCTTTTTTGCAGAATGTGACTAAAAATTTGCTGCTTTCAACTTTGAAACTGGAAGCATTGCAGAGATGTGGGCAAAATGGAGGAAGTTAGTGGAACTGATCTTAGTCAGATCTTTTTATATATGAGTAGCTGCAGACTGAGAAGTGGCTTGTTCTCTTATATGTGCTGAGTAAAGTGTCTGGGGTATTTGCAGACCAGAGTCTTAGCTGAGAGCTCCCTGAGGCAAGCAGAAAATTGAGACATCTTACTCAAGTTATTTGAAGTCTATTATATCCTGAATATAACGCCTCCGTGTAAGTAAAAATCAGAGACCTAAGTGGAAACCTGCTTATATAACTGATGAACAGTAATGCAGCTACTCTTGAAAATAGAAGGATAAGGCATGCAAAGGATGCAAGGATACTCATATAAGATTCAAAAAGACTATATGAAGAGACAAATTAACATTAGAAAGAGGTTTGGAAAATGCAGACTATGTGAGACAGATAAAGAGTAGAAAAAAAGCCTTCACTGCCATCCGTTGTACAGTAACAAGAAAATGACCCTTCATCTGACAAAAAACCAGCAACTGCCCCTCAAAATACCACCACCAAAATCAAAACCCCAAACAAATGAAAAATACCAAAAACTCACAATCAACTAAACAGCACCATCAGAGATGCATAAGAGTCAGCTACACACGGAATGAATGGGCAAGACTGTTGCACTAATCACATCAGTGTTGATGACATGCATAGGACTTTTCTGAAAAATGTGTGTGATTTTAAGTTGACATCATTGATATCCCCCATCTCCAGACACCTTACAGCAGGATATCTGGCAGATATCTAACCGACCAGTCTTATGTTTTCATCAGTAAAGAGAAATGGCCAAATCCAAGATCAATAACTCCAGCACTGCAGAATAGGACTAATTGGAATGAATTGAGATTAGGATGAGTTTCTTTCCCTTTATTGACTGTAAAAGAGTCTAAACAACTATATTAGACTTAGATGCCTAATAATTAAGTATCTAAAACTTGGTGAAATGAATCTCACTTCAGAACATGAGAATATAGAACTCCTAAGGCAAAATATGAGAAATCAAACACAATGTCCTCCATACCACAGAAACTAGGAGTGTATGAAAGGCATCCATTTTCATAATTAGAAAATACTACATTAAATCTAGAAGAAAAAGATAAAAAGCATTTAAATTTTTGAGTAATAAATATGGCACCAAACCCAGCAACAACTTCAAAATTGTTAAGCTTATGAAAATCTGAGTGAACATGGGATTCATAAAAAGAAATTTGACCTCAGAAAACTTAAAAAGATTTCCTGGCATGTTTTAAGGCGTAGAAATTTCTCAGGACATTGCAAAACTGCTCTACCCGTGGCTTGGCAAAAGGGTTTCTTTTCCTGCAGAAAAGGAACTCCTGCATATGGTACATTTGACATGATTACAGAACTGGAGATACCATTGGCATGAGTAAGCTAAATTATTGCATTAGAAAGGATGAACACTGTTGTGACCTGGCTCTGCATAGACCCTTAAAGCCTTCAAAAGTCTCTGGTGCCAGATGCCTCAGGTGAGATCACTTTGAAGCTCTTCACCTGAAGTGCAGCTTTTGTATAAAACACTTGAACCCTGGTGCTGGCAGAGGAAACTAATTTAGAAGCACATGCAAGTTAGCAAGGGTTTCTGCACTCTGTGTGGAAGATTGTTTCAGGAGATTGTCCTTGGCATCACCACCTGGCAGAGAAGCCTTCCAGAAAACGGATGTGTGAAGAATGTGTACTGGCAGCGGTTACACCCCTGCTAATGAGAGTTTAATACCAGGGGCACCACAAATCTAATCATTTGCAGGATGCAGGGAGAATAAACCTTAAAAATTAAATGCAGTGAAGTGTAAGTAAAAATTGTTTTTGATCAAGTGAATTACTTCAGTATCGCAGAGGAGGAGAGAGAAGGTCTGATTCAAATCAAGTGAGAGCTATAAAGCTTTCAGAAACCTTTCATCAATAAATTGTATCAAGTTCAATGAATTTGCACCAAGACAGCTCCTGAGGATGGCAGTGGTTGTACTGTCTCTACCCTGTAACACAAGAACCTCAGGACCAGGAGGGCAGTGGAAGTAGAGGGTAACAAGGGAGTAATGTGAACAAGAGTTTCCAAACAAATGGGTATCATTCTGCTCCAACTAAAATACTGCAGTGAAAGCAAGGCAAGAAAATGGCTCCTAGAACTTTGTGTGTAACAGCTGGAGTAATAGTCTTGCTATGGGCCTCTGGTGGTGCAGATGGAGAGCTAAAGCCAATGCACCAAAATTATGCCCAAAATAATTATTTGGCATTTTTTCAGGAAGTCAGATGAGCTATTTAATCAAATACATGAGATATAGAAGTGCAATAATGGTTAAAATAGTTCACAGATCTGTGGAGATGTTTTTTGAGAAATCTCCAGCTTCTGCATGGCAAGTGTCAAAGGACGCTCTCTCAGTTTTAAAGGTATAACTTGAAAGGGAAATACGATCCCTTATGAGAAAAATCCTGTAAAGAACTTCTTTCCCTGCAGAATTTAGTAGAAGGATGAGCCAGAAACATGGAAGAAGGCTTGGAGGAACAATGTCTCTTTTATTCTAATACTTGCTTGTTTTTTAAAAGATACTGAAAAAACTAGAAACAAAAGCAATAATTCATTGCATATTTTAGAAAAGAAAATTATACAAAGGGAAGAGAATCTCACTTCTTTATCAGAAGAATGTGGGATAAAGAATAAAAAAGGAGATTGCCGTCATGTCAGAAGGGAACAGTAGCTCCAAGAAAAATGAAAATTCTGAAAAAGCTTTTTGAGGACTGTTTGGTACAGCAGTGAGGATAGACTGGAGTGCTATTCTCTTGCCTCAGTAGGAGAGTACAAACAGAACTTGTAATCAGGGATGTGTGTCGCTATAGAATGTAAAAGCAGGATACCAACATGACCTGTGCTGGGTGAAACCCTTGAGCAAGCTGACAGCAACTGCACAATGTACATTGCAGTCATGGAAATACACCACTGCTTTTTTGGGTGACTATGAGAAACCATGCTCATTCCAGACGTGGCAGTAGGTTCAAAAGCTGTGCGGCAGGATCAGGACATGGTTTAGCATTTTGCAGAAGTGTATTTTACTCAGCAGCATGTTTTGCTTCTGGCCAGGTTGGTAATGAGTAAGAGGTGCTGAGAATGGCTTAAAATAAGCAATCTGTACATCTCCTTGTGCTGAGCTGAGCTGCTGAGAGCAGGACAACCTTTGTAAAGTCTTGCTAATACAAAGCCTGTTTAGTTTAATATATCCTCTGAAAATCTCTACTCCTATGAGCAGATTGGTCCAAAGATTGTCTTCAGATTCCAGCAGTTTTTTGTGGTGTGTAACCCATGTTACAGATACAATTAGCTAGCTGGATGAAGTTGGCAGTCTCTAATAGGTTTGTGAAGAAAGCACATTAAGAAGTGGAGGGCTCAGTGTTGAAGATGTGAAGACACATTGCCCAGGAGTGGGTTCTATGTATTTCAAAGAAAGCAGCCTTCTGTCAAGCCAGGTCTTTGCTGTTGTAAGGATATTTTAATACAGAGAAAGACCAGCTAGAAAACCCTCACAAAATAATGTTGTCTAAGAGGTATGCAAATTCTAGTTCAAAGAAAAATTGAGGATAATTAATTCTTATCCTCATATCTAAGAAAACCCCCCAGATTACAGAACATGGAAAGAAGTATGAGGTATTTATCCCAATATTAGTTTAAAATTCTGAATAGGTAAACCAGAATAATTTATGAACAGTGGCAGATTAAAATAACAGAACAGAGGATACATATTAAGAGATCAAACTGCTTTTTGTTCAGTAGAGCAGCTTATCAAATATAAATCAGAGCCAGGAGAGCAAGTGCTAGCTCTCCAGCTGGGCTGGCTCCATCTCCCTGCTCCCAGCACAGCACCAGTCTGGAGCAGGATGAGTGTCTAGGCTCTCCTTTGAGCCCCTGGATGCTGGCGGACAGAGGCAGTGGGGACAGTGAGCTGTGATGGGCAGAGCTGGAGAGACGTGGGCAGGACGTGGGGGGCAACAAGACAGATTTTTGCAAGTGTGACAAGTGACTGCTGTGGTTGTCATCATTCCCTTCCGTTTGTTACCAGTCCTCTGCACACCTGCACCAGTGGTGCCCCAGACACAGATACAGACAGTGGCAGAGGTGGGGAAAAGTACAGTACAGCATGAATGAGCATGAGGCTTTCCCATTCTGTGTTTTATTACAAATGGAGAGGTCACTTATTGGGGTTTCAGTCATGAGTTGCTCATAAGACAAAAGCCAGCAATATTGTGCATGAGCAGGTGTAGCTATTCTATGAATATGATTTGGAGAAGAAGCACATTAATTGAGAGCAGTGTTTTTATTTTTCTTTCCCATCTCTGACAATTCCTGTACTAAACTCCTAATCCAGATTTGATACCAAAATTGTTTGCCACTCAGATTTCACTCTAGTGAGCATGAACAAATTTCTGAAATCAATAAAGACAAAACTAAAACGTCTCTGATGGCCAGGAGTTCAGACTTGATAATGTAAAAGACCATGTGCAGCCTAAAATTTAGGCTTTATTTATTTAATTGGTTAACACGTTTAGAAGGTATTTATCACTAGGAAAGTCATAGAAGTACTTCTTCAAGGTAATTCCCTCTGCAAAGTTAGTTGATTTAGTATCTGAGAAAATATTTACTCTTCAAATTACACTTTATTTTTGGTGTTCCTAGTTGTCCTGGGTTATGTCTGTGTGACTACACTGGCTAAACCCTGTCTAGTGACTTAGCTCTGCTTCATTTATCTCGCTAGCATTATGTAGGAGCACATCATTTAAGCTCCTCTTTGTTCTCCGGCAGTGGAATAAGTACTTCATTGTCTTTGTGTGTGAACCTGTAGTTCTTCAATGAGTTTTACAATACTGTATTGGCTTTGCACTCAGTTATAATTATTAGCTTGACGTTTGTCAACAAAGCAACACTTAACTCATTTAGCATATTGAGAAAAATGCTTTGTGTATTTAGATTTGAAGTAGTTTTTTGTTGTTGTTAAACTCCTATCTCTAATTACAGTTACAGTAATGGACTATTCTCTCTTATTCTGGAAAAAAAATCTCCAAATTGTCTTGCAGATCTTGTGGAAATTGATACCAGTTCAAAGATTCTTCTGTTTCTGCAGAACCGTTGTTAGGCTGCTGTAGCAAGGTGCATAGGGAAAGCACTATCCCAGCCAGAACATGATTCGTGATAAACAGCTTTCAGAGGCTCAAATGTTTATTTTACTGCAGGTGTTGCATAAAATGTGTGTTCTTGGCAATAGATACCTTCAGTACTGTCACAGAAGCTGACTTAAAGCTCAGTTAAGTGGACTTAATCTCCGTGAACATCATGATGATGAATGTTTCACTGGTGAACAGCAGTAGAATTAGCAGGTTGTGGCAGTATCCACAGCAAACAGTTTTGTGTGTGGCCCTATATTGCCCTGGATCCTGGGACCATCCCCTTTCCATGCTGTGTCTTTCTTCACTCCTGTGCTATCCGGTTCCTATCCCAGTGTTTTGCACAGCGTCTGCTTCTCCTGGACAAGGAGTCCTTTTCCCTCCTTTCTGCCTGGCCAGCGGTGCCACTCCCTGTGCTGCCCAAGGAGCCGGAGCAATCCTGTGTTTGCTCAGCTCTGGATGTCTGGACCCAGGACGGCTGCAGCGAGGGAGGGAGCTGGGCTGGGGCAGGGTGTTCCCAGTGCCTGTGACAATTTCTCTCCCACGGGCAGATGCTCATCTTCTGGGGAGTTAAGTGAAGTCCCACACAGAGCTACTGGGTGTGGTCTCCAGAAACCTGATCAGCTTTTTGTCCAGAAGGCTTAAGAGTGTGGCAGTAGCTGATATCTAATGTGTGAGGGATCATTTGTGGGTGTCAATGCCATGAAAGATTTAAATGAGGTTGCCTCTCTTGAATTATACTTCCTCAGCCCCCAGAAATAACTTGAAGGGTCAATTTCCATTGGTTCACTTGGATCATTGGCATTTCCATGATGTAGATAAGAGATTGCCACCTTCACTAAAAAGATGTATTTTTCACTCTGTAGCTAATTGTTTTCCAGAGCACCATTGGAGCAGCTCCCTCTGCTATTTTTGGCATATACATGTCTAGATAGTAGACAAGAGCTTTCTTGTCTACAGTCTAGAGGTGTATATACCAAATAATTTGGGAAGTCTGCCCCTTCCTAAATTGTTATTTTATGTATCTGTGCGTGATGGGGGGTGTTATTCCAGATTCTTTCATAGTAGTTTTTGATCCACCCCCAGGAAAGCTCTGTTTGATCAGTGAGGGATTTGAACTAAATTTCTGCAAGACATTAAATTAACATTTATAATAGAAATATCTTTGATTTTTCAGTTGAAAATATTTCTGGGTTTAGATACTTGACACTTCAATGAAAAGTCAGAATTTTTCCAAGGGTTTTTTCATTCAGTTGAAAGCTGATTTTTCAGTTGAAAAATATTTGACCATCACACTTAACAAAAATACAGCTTTGCCTGACTTAGGACAATAGCCAAGCACAGAAGTTTGTAAGTATTTTGGATTGAGGATGGCTATGTATGTCTGACCTCACTACTAAGGAAAGTCTTTGAACCACTTTTGAAGGAAAAGGGTAATTCAAGGACATGGAATTACATGGAAAATTGGATAAAATGCACTGTGTTTTTAACAAAAGCCAATTGTGTCAGATTAGACCAGTATCTGTCTTTGATAAGATAATGGTTTGGCTAGACAAGGTTGAAGTAGCAAATCAAATATATATATGTAGTTTTAAGTAATGCACATAAGGCACGTTGCCTCATGGGATGTTATTATTTGAGAGAGACAAAAGGGAATAGTATGCATTTGAAGACAGATAAAAAAATTAATTTCCTTTTTAGCCAGCTTGGGTCATCTTAGAATGGGCAGTTAGGGAGGGAGAGAGGCCGTATGGGCTGTGCCTCAGACCCAAGTCTTGGGAACAGAGAGCTTTGAATCTGGTGGTGTTGCACGGCTGTCCTTTGCTGTGTTTGTGAGTATCAGTTACTAGAAAATGTGTTATGGCCTCTCTGTATCAGTCCCTCCTCAATTTTCTTATTCCTGTTGTTTCTCTCAGTATCACGCTGGTTGTCACTTGCAGTAAAGCACTCTGACATATGAGAGGTGCCTGAGACATGCATGTTTCCTCTCCTGTCACCTTGGGGCACTGAGGCATTGTCCTGTGAACCTTCTCAGGTGAGCAAACTGAAAGGAGCTTGTGACGCATGAAGTGGAAGGAATTTAAGACACAGAAAGGTTTAATAGCAGAGCACTCTTTTGACCTCACAGTTTTTGACAAAGAAAATCTTAAAACATCCTATTGAGAGGCAAGCAGAAGACTTTTTATCCTGAAAGAAAAGATGACAGCAGATTATCTTTTCTGGCCACAGTAGTATTGTCTGTATGGTTAAATCAGGCATCTGTGTTTGTGTAAAGATGAGATGG
Organism: Pomatostomus ruficeps; assembly: GCA_013400735.1. Classification (NCBI taxonomy): domain Eukaryota; kingdom Metazoa; phylum Chordata; class Aves; order Passeriformes; family Timaliidae; genus Pomatostomus; species Pomatostomus ruficeps. The sequence continues at coordinate 34,227 of VYZT01037693.1, read as the reverse complement.
AACTTGGAACAGACCTGTCAATGTTTTGAGATTCTGTGTCTAATAGTTTTATTTGTCCCATCTCAGTTCCATCACTGTGGAAACTGAGAGAACTCATTCAATCTTTGGCCATAACCTGCTGAGCCACATCCACTTTGAGTTCTGTTCCTAGCATCAGTAAAGTACAGAAAATACTCTGTGGTTTCCTTGAGGAACTGAGGCTGGCAGGTCCCAGCTCGCAGGTAGCACTTGTGCCTCTGCTGTATCAAGTCATTCTGGTTCACTCAATGTTGCATGGTCTGTACCTGCAGGGTTTGACTTTCAGCTAAGGTGTAGTTGATCCCTCTGTGTGTGTGTGATAGCATTATGGGGTGGCCTAGCAAAGGGCAGAAAATTCATATACACAATACCAGTACTAATATTATTTTGATTTTCTTATTGGCAGCGTAATGCTACCTAAAAGCTATTTGACATCATATGAACACTTCCAACTTGAATGTTTTTTCAGTAACCAAGGGATGATCCTTTTGGAAAACATTTGTGATTTGTTTTCCTCCCTTCTCCAGTACTGGATCTGCCCTAATGAGGGGTATAAAAAGAGCTTTACAATTAAAATGGTGCCTACTCATCATTAAAGATAAAAATTAAAACTAGAAAAAGTAAAAACCCAAACCCTAAGAAATTATAAACAATATGTTTTGTTTGGTTTTCATTCTGTTGTCTTTCAGTACCCTTTTACCCAGTGCAGGAGTGATTTCCTCAAAATGAGTTTCTCTTTGGCTTTTGGGCATTAATGTGTCAATTTTCTTTCTACTACTGAGTATTATCTGATCCTGAAACTGGCTACAGTTGAATTAATGTTGCTGTCAATCACAGCTGCTTATCTGAGTCTTATTGGGACTGAAATTGAAAATTCCTTAATAGTGTGGTGTTGGAGCTAAGGTATTTTCTCACAATGGCCAAATCATGTTCCCTCCTCCTTGCCCCTCTGCATGGATCACATCTGTGACCAGCTGCCATGGGCACAATCTCATGCCAAATCTTGGGCTGAATCTGTGCGTGTCACCTGTGAAATGTGAGGGATCAATGGCAGGAAGGAGGTGGTAGCTGAGATTAGGAACCAGCCAAGTCCTTCAACTTTTCTTTTGCTCTGCAGCAATGCTGTTGGTGCAGCAGTTGCTGGAAGGTGAAACTACTGCTGCCCTATAGTACATGAAGGGAGATTCTGACCCAGTCTCCCCAGCCTCTTTCCCCAGGTTTTGCAGGGTACTCACTGCTTCCCCTCTACCTGTACAGCTCCCAGGAGATGTTAGAATAACATTATGTCCAGATATCTGTCCTCAAACCAGCAACTCATATTAATAATTAATAATTTTGTTTGCTAGCAATTGTTGTGTTTACAAGGACACTGTAACTTTACACCATGAGCAAAATTTGATGAAAATTATGCTGGGGAAAAAACAAAAGAAAGCATTAAAGGATTTTTGTGAAGTCGTAGTAGGAAACAAAGTTATAGAAAAGAAACTAAACCAACATGAAATTTTGAAGTATTGAGGAAGAACTCAACACACTAAACCCACCATTTTCCTTATAATGTATAGGATGGAGCTGTATAAAGGTATGATTAATTGTCATAATTTAAAAATTCAGTTTTAAGATGTAATCTGTGTTTATGCATAGCATACTATTAAGTCTAATTTCTGTCCAACTAAAGCATTGATTTCTGCTTCTTCAGAAAAGTCATAAAACAAAGATAAAAGATCCTTTTTGCAACTTGTTTCATGTATCTTTTATATTTGATATAACTAGGTTGTGTCAGATACTTTGTGGAAAATATGGTTTAAATTGATGAAGCATAGCATAAGCCAAAGCAGTCACATGACTTCTGGCACAGCACAGTTTTGGTGTTTAGGAAGTCTTGGGAAGTAAACAAAAGGGTAAGATTCAAAAATTGGAACCAGGGGGAAACAGTTTCCCTCAGACAGTTTTTCAGTCTCCTTTCCCTGTTTACGTTTCTGAGTAAGTGTTCTCAGGTTTTGATTCTATGGAATTAATGTAACAATTCATATGAAACAGCTTGCAAAATAGGTATAAATTGTTTGGCTTTTTTCAGAAAAACTTCTGGAGTCCCATCCACATTAGAGTTTTTGATGAAGACAAAGCATGCTGATGGGTGTTGGAGCATGCTGAATCCCATTAGCCTACTTGTGTGTGGGCACAGATGAATCTATTCACACCAGGAGCCAGTGCAGAACAGATGTTACCTTTGAAAAATTGATTTGTTCATAGAGTTTATTTATTCTGTTTGTGCTATTAAACTTTGACATCTCTCCAAAGAACTGCTAGAATGATCAGACTTTTTGCTGTGTTCTGCTACTTAATTTGTTTGCTTTGGGCACATTTATATTCAGGGCTGTATCACTGAAACTTAAATCAGGTAATTCAATCATAAATTAGGTACATTGAGTGTCTAGTGCACTAAAGGTGTCCACTCAAGGTTTTGCCTGACTTTAAGTCAGTTTTAAAATATCTCTGTGGAGCCAGTGTGACTTTGAATAAAGATTGGGTGTAAGTTCTCCACCTGCTTAATGGGGTAATGCTGAGAACAGGGGAAGAGAGATTTTTCACAAGTAACATTGCAGAGCAGCAGTCACATAAACCAAACTGCCAGATGGAAATAGCAAGCTCATGCAACACAGTCCTGCAGAGATGAATTGCTTCCCTTTCCCCTTATCCTGTCTAGTCAGTGGGATTGGGCAGGACTTTGTTCTGGAGCAGGAATACCCTGTGCCTCTGCCTGGGCTGCAGACATTTCTTTCGAGAACGGGAAAGGAAGTAACTAATTTTTGTGACCAAAAGTGAACCAAATGTGGTAGTAGTTACGTAATAATTTAAAAAATGTTAATGAACACTTACATGTGGTTATGATATTGTTTTGTTATAATAGGTTAGGGGGCAGTTCTACAGTCCTTGTTGGTAAACCACTTTCTCAGCAAGCCCTTGACCTCATTTGTGTAGGTACCACATAAGGGGCACAGGAGTTATGGAACTCCATCTGCTGAGGTTCTATAAAGTTCTTATGAAATATGTTTCTGAAACGGATTCTTTGGGAAATTTGGGTGTTGTAGCACTCAGCACTGCATCACCTAACTGCTGCATCCCAAAGTGCCTGCTGGAATTGTGAGCTTTGAATTGTATAATAACAAGGCTTAGTTGTAAACAGACTTTAGAGTCCAGATAAGTGAAAATCCACTGAAGCTAAATCAAAAGGAGATGCTGAGGGAAGGTGGGAAGCAAAAGTAGCTCTCCCTTTTTAGCTTTCTGCTATGCAAGGCACTCACATCAGTGTATCTGTCGTGGGATCTTGAACTAGAATCTCGTCTTATTCTCTGTGTGTTGGGGTTGTTTGTCACAGTAATAAAGGCCCGAAGGCCCTGGAAGATTCCAAGGACAAAAAGGGATCCTGGTGGAGGGCTCCTGAGACCAAGGAGCTCCCCCTAGGGATGGAAGAAACAGGGGTCTAGTCCGGGACCCTGGAGGTCTGCCCCCAAGTTACTCATTGGTTTACTCAGTTGTCACCTATTCCTGGAGTTCTAGAATGTTCTGCATTGTTCAGTTGCTGATTTGTTCTCCCCTCTCGACTCCTCCCTCTCTCCCTAGTTATTGGACTGTTAGCCCTGGACCCTCCTAACTCCTCCCCTGGACCCTCACCAGATTGGTTCCTTGTTTTGGTTATAAGCTGGTGTCAAGAGCAGTTCGGGGCTCTTGGTCCCTGAGCTCCCGCAGGCTTGATAAACCTCACAGTTTGCTCACACCTCGAGTCCCTCCTTCCCTCCTTCGGATTCCTGCGCTCTTCAGCTTATCCTTCACCCTTAGCTGTTGCCCTGACTTTGCAGTGTTCAGTGTTTTCTTGTTAGACTTTCTCTCTCATGGCCATGGCTTGTTTTCTCTCTATTATCTATGTTTTCCCAAATTGTATCTGTGTTTACGAATTCCAGTATACTGGGTGGAGAAATATGATTGACAAATACTTTGACCAAGTGGATTATAGGAGGTGGTGATTTCTACCTCCAATCCACGGTGATGTGTGAAAACATATAAATAAAAGTCGGAGGGCTCTGCCCTCTCTCTTCCTGCTCTCTCTCCTGCTGCGTCTGTGTGTGTCTTTGTGTGGCTCTCCTTCAGGCCCTCGGCCTAGCAGGCCTGCCTGGGGAGTGCCATACTTAGCCAAACCGAGCACCCACCGGTGGGGCTGCCTGTTACCCTCCTGGTGCCACCACCCCTTAAGGACGGTCAGGGGCACTGGGGTTGCACCGGCTTCGGATCGCCTGTCATCCGGGTAGGCGCTCCAAGACGACCAGGAAGCGACATCTGTGGAAAGTTAGGAATTCTCTCTGCCTCCCATAACTCCAGACACCTAATGGCCCAGGGCAATGGAGCATATTCCAAAGCCTTGTTTCACATTTGCTTTGCCTGATCCAGAGTTGCAAGTTGAACCACAGGGAGGACTACATGGCATTCAATGATAGATCTCTGTGAGTCCCATCTGTCATAGCAGCAGTAGTAGCACCATTTACCCATTTGGATGTAAACCTCAATTTTCCTTACATGAGGCAAAGACAGGCTTCAGAGTCCATTCTTCACTCTGTCTCATGGACTATTTAATTGTTTAGACAAGATAAACTTGTTTCAATGGAAGAAACCAAGAGAATTCTGTACCTGAAGGGATTTTCAGAATTTTCTAAAAATGGAGATTCATTCTCTGTTGCAAACATGTGGCTCTTTATACCTTAAATAGCCAGTGAGCTCTGCAGGGATGGGGGAAAGCTGTCCTCAAAGGGTCTTGTCTTCTTGTGAGCCTGACTACAGAATAGAAGCAGAGGGGCAGCATAGGCAGGGGCTGCCAGCCTTCAGGCATGCTCCAGGATGGCAGCACTTACAGCCGGGCTGAAGACTTTCCCTGCTGGTGGGAAGAGAGACATCTGGGCCAGGAATTGACCAGCAGAGAATGTAGGTGCTTCTGGGAAGGGTTCACAAATGAAGAGTATCATGTCTGCCATTTAGATTGATAACCATCAGCATATGTAAAAGCTTGGAAAGTTCTAACTTGTTTTGGACACTTTTTCTGGAAATTATAGAACTCTGGTATACTGCTTCTCATGCCCTTGTAATTTTAGTTGGGTACACTGAAAGTATGTTCTTGAATCTAACAGTTTTGTTCCTCTGGGTTTATCCTATGAATCATGGTATAGGTTTTAAAAACAAGATTATAGCCCTAAATATATCAGGAGCATAATGTATATATATATTATTTTAGCTCAGCACTGCAACCATTTAGAAAATTATTTACACAGAGAAACACAATAATATATGTGTCATGTGAGATGTCTGTGTAAATCAAGACAGTATATACTAAAAAAACAAGAAGTAATTGATGCCCTTGGGTGACAGACTAAAGAGAAAATATGAAACTGAGAAATAGCATAATAAATCTAAGTATTATTAGAATTAGGAATTCTCTTTAGGATATCTGCCAGCAAAATGGAAGAACATTTTATGGAATTTAATTTACATTAGTTAGCCAAGAAGAGTATTTACTGTGCAAAAATGACAGCTATTCTTTAACTTTGGGTTGGTTCTCTCTGCTTTCAAATGCAGCATGGTCCAGTGCTGAGATGCACTGATTTCTGCAGGCTTAGATGCTTATCCAGAAGATTATTGTCAAGTCACGATAAGGATTTCCTGTACTGAGCAAGTGAGGTGTGTGGGGTGTGGTATTTTATAATAAAGTGGGCCCTTTTCCAAGGTGTTAACCGCTTTTTTCTGTTCAGTATCCAGATAGACATAGCCTTTGTGTGTTTGAGGCTGGATACTAAGAAAAGAGGCTGTTGGAGCCAGTAAGAAAGGTGTTCATAACAAATAAATACAGAGCCCCCCTACCCCCCCCAATACCTAAATAAGTATTTTGGGGGGGGGAAAGGAGCCTAACAACTTGATTCTGCCCACATTAGGCCATTCTGTTGTAGGAATATTTTTGTGTCATCTTAGTATCACTTTAAAACATTAGGCAAGTGGAGTAGTGCTCTGCTAATTAATCAATGTGTCCTCCCAACACATTCTTTCTTCACAAGTCCTCTTGGACCATTCCTTTACCAAGGAAAGGTCTGCCTGTGCTGTTCAGAACCCCCCAGCCCAGCAGCTAGGACTAGGGAGAGGCTCTAATCCTTAGCGGATCAAGCTATGGAGGAGAGCAGGAAAGGAGAGACAGTGGGCAGCACTGGGGACTTTCAGTGGGAGCACACAGAGAAGGGGGAGCACTGGCTCATTTCCTTCCCTGGTCCCTCTGGTCAGGTCACCATTTTGGTCAGTCACAGATAAACCAAACATCCTCTATGTAGCTTTTCCTTGCTACTTTTTTGCCTTTTTATGGCTTCTGTTCCAGGTACTTTTCTCTTTCCCCATGACTCACTTTTTAATGCACAGGTAATAATTTTTTTTGACGTTCAGAATTACATTCAAAATTTCTGCATTTAATATACTGCATTGTAACTGAGGATCAGTAATGTTGTGTTTTTTTCATTTTTCTTTGTATCTAAACCCACAAATACTTTAAAAATGTTTGACCTTTGTGATTACTAGACCTCAAATTTGTTTTTGATGTTTTGTATTTTACTTTTCTCTGTCAGCTGAACATTATTATGATTGAATTAGGTTTGTGTGTTGCATTTCAAATGTCTTGCATTGTTTTGAATACATGTTGGCTTTGTGGATTAGTTATAACTTTAGCATTAAAAAGACAAGAAGTGATGTCCCTGCTTGATATCTGTCTGAAGAACACCAGGAAACATTCAAGATTCTACTCTTGAATCAAAACGTATTTTTCAGTCGTAACTTGAAATATGTTTACTAATCTCCTGCTTTGCTGAAAGCATACTCCTCATTGAGAAAAAAATCCTTAGTGTTGTTTGACAGTTGCTACAGTATGAGTAAACACAAGGATCTATTTTATTTTTCATTCTAGCTTGGATTTGCTACCAGGCATCAGATTTAATAGTAGGGACTTAACAGCTTGTGCATTAGGCAGTATAAAATTTTTATCTAGCATTATGCATTTATCATATAATTCAATGATATTTGAGAGACATTCTGTCCCTCCTATGAGGAACATTCAAATACCTCTACTCAGGACAGAAATTAAATTAGTACAGTAGTTCTATATCTTAATTTAAAAAAGCACTTAAAATGGAAAATGATTGCTTGGTGCTTCATATGTGATGCTACTACCGATCTGTCCTCTGTTCTGAAGTTCATGAGATGTCTTTCACACCTATTAAAGTAACAGAACCTGATTATTCCTCATAGGGCAGATATCACTGCAGGTACAGACACACCATCATGGTGTGGTGTGAGGGCACAAATGTCCTTAAGATACTTAAAAGAAAAACAAGATTGTCTTCAAGAAAGTCTATTTGATCTGGTTGGTAAATGTTACTAGATCAACACTGATGGCAGTATAAAAGAAATCACAGAATATTCTGTGTTGGAAGGGACCTGTCAGGATCACTGAGTCCAATTCCCAGCCCTGCACAGGACAGCTCAAGAGTCACACCCTGTGCCTAAGAGCGTTGTCCAAACACTTCTTGAGCTCTGCCAGGCTTGGTGCTGTGCCCACTGCCCCAGGGAGCTGTTCAAATGCCCACCCACCCTCTGGGGGAAGAACCTTTTCCTAATATCCAACCTAAATCTCCCCTGACACAGCTTCAGGCCATTGCCTGGGTCCTGTCCCTGTAAGCACAGAGCAGAGATCAGTGCCTGCCCCTCCTCTTCCCCACCCAGGAAGCTGTAACTGCTGTGAGGTCTCCCCTCAGTCTTGTCCAGACTGAGCAGCCCAAGTGCCCTCGGCTGCTCCTCTCACTGCTGTGCATGGCTGGCTCGTTTTATACTGGCTGACAGTATTGGCTTCTTCACAGAAACATGACAAATAAAAGGACAGACGAGGAAGACATTGCTCTGGGATTCTCATCGTGATATCTGATGAAATTCAGAGCTCCACCATGAACTTCAAGATAAGGGAAATAAATCTAGAATACAGTAAAGATACCTGGAGGTCACATAAGTATGTCAGCCTACTGTAAACATACAGCTTTTGAGATGAGATTCAAAGATAGCAAAAGAGAGAAAATGTCATAAAATACAGATTAAAAGGAGCAGAATATAAGGCTGTACCAAACTTCTTAGAATTTCTTCTAAGATTAGGGATGCTAATTAAGAACCAGGGCTCTGATCTATTCAGTTAATCTATGAAGACTCTATGTGGCATCTTGATCTGTGAGATAAATCAGATTCTCAAAGAGCAGCATTTTACATAAACTTCACTTTGTTTAAAAAGTTGTCAGTAAAGGCAAAACATAGTTAATATTTTTATTTATCTGAACAGTAGAAGAAGGTATATTTTACTCCTTTTCTTACTATCTGTGGTACTTTAAAGGTTTTTTTCCCAAATCAGATTACTGTAAAGGAAAATAACAACCTGATAAGAGTTGAAGTGAAAGAATGCACGGCACCTCTCAAGTACCAATATGTGCTCATCTGGGTTTTTCAAGACTGGCAACAGCTGACACTCGAGCTGCAGAAACCACTGAATCATTCCCTTAGAAAACATATACATCATATTTCCTCCCCTACAGGGAAAGAAGGATGAGAAGAAAAATGTACAATAATCCATGGAAAGGGGAAAAGTCTGGCACAAATTTTTAAATAGCAAATGAAATCATATTAATTTTTGGGAAAGAATATATTTTTAGTTATTGTAGGTGTTTGTAGAATATTAAAATGTATTTTGTGTTTGTGGTGAGCAGGAAAATAAGAATATGTGTCTTTTGATGTTGGCAAGTGTGTGCATTTTGGAAAGGACAGATGCTATTAGATTTTTTTCCCAGTAGGAAGTACTCTGAAGTCATCAGGCTTCCACATGTAAGTAGGTCAAGAAAGACTTCTTCCAAAATATTTACTTTTTAGCTGCAAACAGGAAACTATTCCTCATTTTCATGTCCAAAAGGCCATATTAAACCTGACCTTGAGCTTATGTACAGTTTTACTTGACCTTTATTTAGAATCCCTTCTGCTAGAAAATTGCCTTTTGTTGTCACTAAAAATATGCTTCACTGTCAAGATGAGTCCGTATTCAAAGGGAAGAGCTTTCAATCCAGTATAGAGGTGCACTGGAATCCTGACTTCAGCGATGTCAGTGGAAATGCTTCCACCTATTCTGATAGCATGGAGGTTTTCTTCCACCTACTTTATTATGACAATTGCTTTCCTTAAGTCTTTTCCCTTCTGTTTTTTTTTCCTCTGGATTACAGAAACCCCCCATTTTTTCAATGGAGCAGCATATGTGTTTGTATATATAGAAGCATTCCGTTCTGCATTTCTGCAGTGGCAGTGACATTGTGTAACTGTGGCGTTTTTTATCACTCCCATCTTTATAAAAGAAATGGGATTGCTTTTGCTTCTCTTCAATTGCTTAACATGTGCACAAAAGCAGAATTCTCAAACATGCTTCTCATTCAGTTATTTCTTCTAAATAGCAACTTATTTTTTTGTAGCAAGAACAGTGACCCTGCCTGCAGACAGCACACTGATAGGATAAGAAATGCTCACTGGCCAGTTTTGTGGCTTGCTTCTCTCATGAGGCAGCAAATCCGATGGGAAAGTTTTGATAAGAGCTGGAACAATAGCAAAATAGGGATCTATGAAGTTAATGTTTTTTTTTTTCTTTCCACCATTTTAAAACATTCTAGTTTGGTTTTTTCCTCCCGACTGTCTTCCATACCATGAATGCTTTTCCTTTCTATTGGCAAGAACTTTTAGATCCACAACTTGTGGAGAGAAAAAAATCCTCCAAAAAGTGCGAATCATCTTTGAAAGCAAAGTTGCAGGTGCAATTTACTGTTCCTGCTTCTGTAGAAATGGATATCTGGTACTTAAAGGCTCTGTACTGCGGTTTATTCAGCTGCAAAAAGGGAACAGTAGTATTTATAACATACATGCTTTTGAAAGAATAAATATTGTAATGTGATTTGAGACCTGTGCTGACAGACATTTCTGATACATGCATTAAAGGCCTTTGGTTTGAAAATTGCACCCAAAGAGGCCCAAATCTGTGTGTAGTGAGAGAGATTAAAAAGCTTCCCTTGACTTCACTGGTGCTGATCATGGCCTGTGCAACTTTTGTCAAGTTGCACAGTGAAACTCTAGAGAATCTGGGCATTCAAGTCGAAGGTTCTTTACCTTGCAAACCTCTGCCATATGCTAAAATTTGTGCTTAAGAAGTTTCTTTAAGATTCCTCTTACAAGTTCAGGGTATTTCTAATTCAGAAGTTCTTGAGTATTTTGTGAAATTTGACTCCTAAAATTAGAGCCATTTTTAAAGGGGAAAAAAATCATAGAAGTTGGGCAATATTCTTGGGTTTTATGTCCAAGCAGTATTAACAAATTAAGACATATAGCAGCAGCATGAAAACAAACTTGCATACTGTTTTGACATGTGCATCTCATGGAAGGCTTGCTAATTGGTGAAAATGCCAATCATTACAGAAAGTGATTCATTCTCAGGAGTGGATGATAGCTACTGGTGCCACATGGCATAGAATCAATGCTTTGGGAACCAGTCATGACCAATATTTGAAGTATCTGGGAGAGATTTCAGCATTCAAAATAGGACATTGTAGCAATAAAAAGCACAGAAAAGGGAGAGTGATGTAAGTGCCCAGTTCTTTGATGACAGGTGGGGTTCCCTAAAGCCCTGCCTGGTGAGTGGGGTGGTGCTGCATCGCGGGATACAGCCCCAGGACACAGCTGCTGGGGTTCAGGGGCTGTCTCTGCTGTGCTGAGAGAGGGTGGAAAAGGGATTGGGTGAGCCAGAGCTCTGCTCTTCCCCAGCGTTCCTCTGTGCCCTCAGCACTAAAAGATATTGCTGTGCATCTTATAAAAAGCAATCACGTAGTCTTTTGCCCTTTCTTGCCTCTGAAGACTGGAGACAAACCTCACCTCAGTGTCTGAGGAGCTGTCAGCTCTGAGAGCCAGGACATTGTTTAGTTTATGTTATGCCAAAGGTCATTGCTCTGATTTGTCACTTGTCCTCTAGATCCAATGGTGTACCTGGTACTGCTGTCGGAGGCAGCTGCAGCTTCCACAGGCTGCTCCTGCTGCTGCTCCGTCTCTCGCTCGGGCTCTGACAGCGCAGCAGCGAGAGCGGCTCGGTTTGGTGCGGATCAGGCGTGAGGGAGTTGAGTCAGTTGTCAGGACAGGCCCTGCACTGCTAGAAGCAGACAGGCAAGGCTTGTCAGAGTCATTAAATCTAGCAAGATACAGAACATGCTCTTCATCTGTCAGGAATAAAGAGCAACTGAACTTTCATTAACTGGGTGCTATCAAATTCTTGTGAACATCATAAAATAAGCTTCCATTCATATGAGGTTACCAATTTGCCTTCTCCACTGGCTGTTAGTTACAGCCTGTTGGTATTGGAGCTTACAATTTGCTAAGCAGTGACTGTGCTGGGGTATATTTAACCGAAGAATGAGAAACCTTGAGAAACTTGCACTTCAATCATAAAGAACAACATTTTTAAAAAGTCTCTAAGTGAGATATAAGCTAAAATCTGTTGCAGCAACAGGGGGCTGGTTTTCAAATGGAGGATAAGTCAGTGCTCCTGGGGTTGGGGTAGGGAAGAAATTCAGCTGCTTTGGAGTTTCACAGGTTACCAAGACACAACTTTGTTAATGCAGTAGTGGGCAGAACCTTTTCTTGCTGCATCCTTTGCAGAGAATTTTCTGCCTTGGAGATTTCTCCAGGTACCAGAGAAAACACCTCTGCAAGCTTTTCTGAATCACAAGTTTGCTGGCTTGTAATTTTCAGGCTGAAGGAGGAGAGCTACATTTAAATATGCGATCCCGTATTTGTCCCCTTATAAATCAGTTCAAAGTACTGTGATTTGTCCTAATGAGGAAGAGTGGAGATAATTACACTGGTGGGAGGCTTTGTGTGTAATTATGGAAGTTGCCTTCCACAGTAAATAGAGAGGTTTTGAATGGCTCAGTTTGGAATTATATTGTATATGGCTTAACTAATATTTATGAAAAGAGTTGTTCTTAGTTTTCACATATATCTAATTTATGTAATTTAACATATATGAAACTTAAAAAAAATTGCACTATGTGCATATGCGTGATAAAATCTGCACGTAGCTCTTAAAACCAGTCATGAGGCAACTTTAAAATCTGAAAATACCATGCTAATACTGAGAAAATGAATGATTCCAATAAAGGTAATGAATCTATGAAAATAATACCTGTGATTTATGGAGGTCTTTTAACTTACAGATTGGAGGTCATCAAAATATTTTTCCTTCTATGCGGATGTGTTATTAAATAATGGTTGACATGCAATACTTTAGATCAGTCTGATAAAACCTTGTAGGATGATCAAAAGGACAGGATCTTGCCGATTTATTTTTTTGTGAAGACTTTACATCACCCTTACCACCCCAATGAAAGACATGGAAGGAGTCACCAAGGAAAATTCTGCCCTCAGTTACAGTAGTTCTAATGCAGAGTAACCGACTCCATCTGTGCTGGGTTTAGCACTTGGAGCAAGAGCTAAGTTATGTCAGGAGTGATATCAATTCCATTAATTCCAAAGGGCTTATTTTGGATTTACTTTTTCGTTGGGCTGTTTGTTATTTTAGTGATGCTAATACAAGGTGGCAGTGAAATGTGTACTATTTTTGCATGTAATTCATCTATATGCTTTTCCTGTAAGCTATTTTTACATAAATTTGTGTAACTGTAGTTTTTTTTAAAACACAGAATAAAAAAGTCACCTGTGTGTTCCAATACCATGCCTTTTACAAATGTAGCTAGTCTAAGGGGACTAGCTGAAATTCTTTGCAGAATCATTATACTTCCTGACCTTCCAAGCTCTTTATCATTTACTGTGAAATTTTTTGCCAGAAGACTTTGCTCACCTCTTTTGTTTCCCCTTCCCTGAAACTTGTGCACTCTAGCAGCAGTCATCAAAACTGCAGGTATTAAGGCACAGGGTACAGAATCACAGGAATCCAATAATCTCCTGACTGTGATAGATCATAGCTCTCGAGAATTAGTCTTGAGCATTGTTTGGTAGGTACAGTTTTGCACACAGTAGCTCTAAAAAATGCTCATTGCTGAAGAACTTACACCCACCCCTGCAAGCAACTAGAATTCAAATGAATGGTAATGAGAGTTATTCATGCATCAGAAGGAGAAAAGAATGCAAGAAAAGTAATTTCTCTTCTGAAGCAGCCTGTCTCCTTGACTGTCAGGAGAAGGAACGCATACCTTAGGAAATCAGTCTTCTCTTGTTAATTCCAGCTGAAATGGCTCAAAAAGGTTTCTTCCAAGTGTTTTGACAGAAAGTACAGAGAAGGATAAGAGATCTATTCCTCTGATACTCCAACTGGAACTAACACAGGAAGGCTTTTAGAAAAGAATATAATGAGGGGACTCCATAGTCAAAATAGGGGTTTATGCATTATTATCCAAGTTAAAATAAAACTTCTACATCTGAAAAATTAAAAGCAAAACAAAGTACAAAGAAGGAAAATCTTGCTGAAAAACAGAAGCCTCTTAACAAGTGGAAATAAGGACTTAGACCTCTTGTCTAGTGTCTAGAAAGAAAAGGGCTCACGGTGGTTGGTGCTGACAGTACACCTTATGAGAGGAAGTCAGGAAGGTCCCCATGCACATCAAATGCAAAGCAAATAAGCATTTTAATTCAATCTGTCAAAATGAATTAGAAACAAGATTAAAAAAACTCCTGACAATCAGATGAAGCATTAGCTTCTTAATTCCCACTCTGTTGTGATAAACTGAGTCATTGCTATTTGCTTTGTAGCTGATCAACTGCTCTAAGTTTGAGTAGGAAATATCTATCTGTGGTGACAAGCTGTGGAGAGGGAGGCAAGGTCTTGCTGAGGCTTCTGCTGCAGGAGCTCGCTCCCCATCCCGGGGAACAGCTCACCTTTAGGGGAAGGGGGACAGGAATGGGTCCCTAACGTATCTTATGAGGAACTCCTGAGAAAGCACTTGTGATGCAATTGCCTAGAGCTTCCAACCTGCTCAGATGCACAGCTTGTTGCTTTCAGCTGTATTTCATAGCCAAACTCCTCGATCTGTTCCTGCATGCAGGAGGCACCAGCTCTGGCTCTGCACGGTTTCAGGGGCAATTCCCTTGCAGGTGGAGGCAGAGCAGGCACGGGAGCTGTTTGGGCTCCTTTGTGTTGAGTGGACCTGCCACAGTGTGCATGAAGTCACGCCCCAAACCAGTTCTATGCCTTGTGTCAGGTTTGATCCGACCTGTTCTGTAGGGATGTTCCTGGACACTCCGCTGTGTGCAGGGGTGTAGGGATGTTCCTGGACACTCCGCTGTGTGCAGGGGTGTTGTGCACTCTCAGACCTGCTGTGTGCCCAGGCTGAGGGCGGTGAGCTTTGGGTCCAGGATGTGTCTATTTTGACCAGACCTGTCTAATGTTAGGAAAATATTTGAAGTGTGTCATTATTGAAATAGGTAGCAGATTATTATTCTGTGCTGTACAGATGATGGATATGTTAATAGAGGAAGACTGAGAAAGCAATCCAAGACATAATGTTCATTTTGCACTTGCACCATAATGGAACTATCCGTGTACTTATGCTTAAAAAATAGGATGTAGCTCTTCTATGTGCAAATGTAAAACTATCACCATAAATACTGTTTTTTCAAAGGGCTGTTTTGTTAAATCTGTAGCAACAGAGCCTAAAGCAAAAACATAGAGTAGTTGGTGTATTTATTGCTATGTAAGAAGTTAAAGTAAAAATGTAATTCTCAGCTATACTTTGTGTGCTTGGAAAAACTGGTGAAGATGCATAAAAGGAGCACAGTTGGCATTTTACCCTGTCAAGAATAAACCACAAGTCACCTGCATTATTAGCCACTAATCTCCTTAGGTTCCTAATCATATCCCTGTGCATGCTAAGAAGCAACCTGGGCTGGCAAGAGATGTAGATGCCTTAATATCCCTGTAATTTGGAGAGGGTTGTGAAGATGTTTCATTTCTGCCTTATTTCCTAAAGTGACATGGTAAGTTAGTTGGCCTTGTACCATCCTTAACTCATTGAGACATCAGTGAATTCAACCAAAAAAATCCCTCCTGCTGCCAGGTGAGTTACTGGCCATTTTTTAAACATAATAGCCGAGGTGTTAAAACACTGATCTGGGAAGCAAAAGATCAGGATTTTTGCTTCCTCTTAGGCCAAAAGAGTTTGAAACCACTGTTTCTTTTTCCTAAAAATATTGAAGCAGGCAAGATAGAGATCAGCCTGTGTTGAGACTATGCTTTTTCCCTTCAGTCCTGCTGCTGAGGTTGCACTGTTGTGTGAGAATGAAAGTCAAGGAAATGACAGTAGAAAAATATTTTATTCTATGTGGACTTTATATGTATGTATATGTATGTATATTTGAATTTTATTATTTCCTCATATTTTAAAATCTAAGGTATTATTGAATTGACTATCAAAGGTAACTAAACATAATGGTGCTTTTATATTGCCTCTAAATTTGTATGGCAACGTATGGAACAATCAGATCCAGAGTTGCCTTATTTGCATTTTCATGGATCATTAACAAATAGCATTTTCTGCATCACACAATGTCTCCAGTATGTCTCCAGTTTAGCTGGGAGGACCAAGCCCTAAAGACCGATCACAATCTTTATTCACTCCAGTTCCCACTGATACTTGCTATGATACAAACTATCAAAAGCAATTTAACTGTGTCATAGCAGCCTGTATGTATGTATGTATTTTTTAGTTCTGAGTTTTAATTAAATGGGATTGAACCTGATATGCAGTCATTTGTGCAGCAAGTGTAACCATCTTTTATGCATTTGAAATCTTTGGATGCCTGCAGTACATGAAAAGCACTCTATGGGTACTTGCATTATTTCATATTTCATTATAATGTAATTCTGTATTAGATATTCTATTTATGCAGAATCCAAAAATAGTTCATGCTGTGTAGCAATGCAAATTTCGGTGAATAATCCACAAAGAATTTCAAAGCCTTAACCATTTGTGACACTCACTATTCTGTATCTTTAATGAGGATTCAACCTTTGAATAAATTATACTGGTCCTTTTATGAGCAAAAACCATTTCTGTGCTTCCCCATCAAAGAACAGTCTATCACTTCTTATCATAATGTTATTGGAAATATTAGGGCTTATTGTTACTGCTCAAAATTCTTCAAACTGGTTTTAGATGTTCTATCAAACAGTTGAAGTGTAAATCAGGTTTCTGCACTTGTAGGCTGTGCCTCCCTTCCCACCCGACAGCTGATCACCAGAGAACGAGACGGCATCAGCAGATTCATGGCCAAGGCCACGCAGGATAGTGCAATAGCTGAGGAGAAATCCGCTTTCCTCACACTCCGTCTCAAGGAATCCAGCTTAAACCGACGTGGAATGGAGGGAATTTCCTTTCCCGCTCGTGTGGGGCGAGAGCGGATGTGAGTAGGGAGGCTGTGTTTTAGCGGAGTGTGTGAGGCCGAAGCCGCCGCAGCCCGAGCCGAGCGCGGTGCCCGGCCCGCAGGTGTGCCCGGCCCGCAGGTGTGCGCGGGCAGCTCCGTGTGCTGCTGGAGCCCCGGCGGCGGGGCTGCCTTTACTGGGGCTCATGGGGGTGCGAGCGGCGCGGAGCTGAGACCGCAGCTCCTGAGCGGAACCAGCAGCGAGGAGAAACGCGCGGGGAGCCTTTCCTGAGCTACTTAAGAGTTATTGCAAAGCTGCGGCCTTCTACCTTTTAGAATAGATAGCACTGAGCAGAAGTTTGCCTACTAAGGATGTAATAAATAACAATTTACTGAATCAGTTCAGAAAATCACCAGCTTGCTTTTAGCAAATTGAATAAAACATTCCCTATAAACTCCTAATGAATAAATAGCGAAGCACTCCAAGTCCATTAGCACTAGGAATTTTTAAAAATTTGAATGAGATTTTACCATTCATAGCACAACTGTGTTTAGGACATAATTACATGGAAGAACAAAATAAAAAAAAAAATCCTGTAAAATTGTCTGCATAAATAAGACATCCTTCACAATGCTTTTAAATAAGTATTTAAGAGATTTAAACTTTTTTTCTTTGGGTATAATAGCACAAGGTAAAAAATTTGAAGAAAATAATCAGATCAAAATACTTATTCCATTCCTTCATGTATTTAAGTATGCATTTCAAGGGGCTTGTATAATAGTGCAAGATGAAAGACAGCCTTTGTCTTGGGACTTTTACATCCTCTGAGAGTAGTTAAAGTGGAATAGTAAGATGTGAAGATCTGCTGCAATACCTCATGCAAGCCTGTAGTCAACCCTGCATCAGTGTATTCATTCCTCTGATCTATCCTCTCCACCTTCCCTTGGCATCCCCTTGAGAAGAGCTGAATTAAGAACTGGTACTAAGATTGGTTGATTCAGAGTCTATCTGAATGCAGGATGATGTTCATATTCTAGTGAATCATGCGCCTATTTCAATATCAGAAAATAGAAAATGGCTCTTGAGTTTCTCTGCTGCCAAAAATTGCTTCATTTTGAATTGCTGATTGCCAGAGTGTTCTTAAAATTAGAGGCAAAATTTTTTTTTCCTCTCACATTTGCACATTTGCCTCAGCCTTATTGGTGGTGCTGTGTTAGGATGCTAAAGGAGTTTAACTAAACTTGAAACTATCATAGTCAACACAAACTAAGGGTACCAATGGTGCTTTTCCCACAGCAAACACCTAAAATGGGAAGGGTGCCAATAATACAGACCAAGCTTGCAAATAACACTTGTATGGAGGGTCTCATTCACACCTGCTTGAAGGCACTGGAACATGTCATTGACTTTAAGGAGTTTGCATCCGGATATTAACTTTCTGTAAAAGAGTTCAATTCAACAATATTTTCTGATGGAAAATCATTAATGTGCTCTTTGCCATTCCTGGTTGATAACATTAATCATACTGATTCCTTTAGTCTCGCAGCTCTTACCGGAATACCACTATAATTTAACATTAATAACAGCCCCTTACTAGGAAGTATTACCAATTTCTTGCCTAGGTGATGTTATAATTAGCAATATCTTGCTGTGACAATTGCTGCTGTGAAAGAAGTGCCATTTATAGATGGTATTACAGATGCAGCATGTGCTGTGTGCACATCCAGGCATTCCAATATACATTAAATGTCTGGAAACACAACAGTGGAAGATACAGGTGCAGAAAAACACTTTAAAACACTTCAGATGTACTGTGAAGTAACTTTTTGCACATACAGAGGTATAAATGAAATGATAAGTAACCTGAAGGAAGGTTTTAAGCTATGCTTGATTAAATCTGTGCTATAAGCTTCCGGTACTCTTATATCATATTTGGGTCTCCTGGGTGATATTAAGTATTGTCAGCCAACAAACTATAATTTCATGCTTGAGTGGACTAATACAAACCCAGGCTTCTGCTTCTTTGTACAGCTTCACTTTGCTGTAATAGTAAAGTGAGAAGGGGAGGGAAATAAAGAATTGTCACACAGAATGATAATACTTATCAGTAAAATCAGATACTATGATGGTTTAAGCTATAATTTGTTCAGGTCAATAAACTGTGAGTCCATTTACTTCACTAAGCTTTAGATCAACTCCTTCAAGTTTTGTATTTTCATTTAAAAGGTACTATAACAGGCAGCTGTGCAGGCAGAAGTAAGCTGCAGACCTGGGAGGTGGGTTTTCTTGGAATTTTTTCTGGGTTTTTTTTTTTTTTTGAGTGGTTTTGTACTGAAAAAACTAAAGTGTATTTCCTCTATGAACAATTTATTTTTAAATCATAAACCCCCATATGGAATGATGTTTGTGATTTCTATCTCTTGCAGGTTTTAATAATTTTAATATATTACATGAAAGAAGGTGATATAGTTGCATAAAGAATTATGTACTTATATTGGGCCAATTAGAATCTGTGCAGTCTCTGTGTTCAGCTGAGGTCCTTGTTATCAGAAATTCAGAGAACAGCACACACAAAAGGTATAATGTGTCATGTGAGTCAGGATGTTAAATAGAAAAGCTGGTAATTCTATGCAATTCTCCACAATAAGCTCTAGGTCAGATTCTGCAAAACTCTTGTAGAAATCAATGAGCATTTGATACAAAGAACAGAAAAGTGGGCCCAGCACCTCTGAGAGATGAGAAGGATTCAGTAACAGCTTCCAGAAATGCACTTCCCTGCTCCTCAGACAGAGACAATAATGACATGCTCTCCTTCTCCACCTGTCCCATCCCTGCATTGCTTAACCATTATTTTGAATATTGATTTTTCTTTTTTTAAATCACATAAAATTTCTCCCATGTGACTGTTTCTTACTTTAAAGGCAAAAGCACTGCATACTATGAAAGCTTTAAGGAAATCAAGAAATTTGATAGAATGGCTTTGTTACCAGTGAAGTAACACCTTTGGCAAAAAAAAGTCCTATTCCAGAGTGACTTAGTGTTTGTATTATTTTGTGTAACTTTAAGAGCTAAAATTAGACTGTGAAAAAGAATCTGATTTTTCTATTGTTTCCCCTTATCTGTTCTTTTTCTCCCTAATTTAATTTTTCTTTCGTTTGTCTTTGTTTTAAACATGTAAACAGACCTTTCTGCAATGTACTGAATCTTAGTGCCAGGATGAAAGATCTAAATAGTAAAAATTCAAGCTTTTATTTCCTTTTGATTATATTTTGTGGAAACAAAATACCTGAAGCTCCCTTATTCCAGGATTGTATTGAGGAAAGGGTGGGCTTAAAGATTTATATTTTGTGATAAAAATATCAAGAAATGATCACAAATAATCTTTATGTGTGTCTCCACACAATGTAAGTGTGAAAAGGGTCGTGTGTCAAATATTGTAAAAGAAACAGAGATTTTTCATTTAACACTTTGTATTTAATTTTGATTTTTTCTGGGTTATTTAAGCCATGTACATGTTATTTAAGTAATTTTCATTGTAAAAAAAATACCTGGACATGAATGAGACTTTCAAAGAATTGACATGAGAGAAACTTTACAAATGAGAATCATTTTATTTGCTTATTCAGAGTGGAATTCTTTCAGAACTATTTATCTAGGTTTCTTTCTGTGAATTGAGGACAAACTGAGGTCACTTATTATTCTGGTTAATTATTAGCCATATTTATTTACTAGGTTAATTTGCAGAGTTTCAAAAATCCTGTGTCCTTGAAAGGGTCAGGAAATAGCACCAAACCAGCTATACTGATTATCTGTGCTGTAGAAAGAACAATGAGCTTTTCTACATCATGTACTTGAAAATGTGTTCTGGGAATGAGCTTTGAAGCAAGTTCAGGCAATTGTTTCCAATGATAAAACCTCTTGTGGGGACCTTCCCAGTACTGCTGAAGTTTGCACTTTTGAGGAAGCCTTGTGATACAGTCAGCTGCTTTTGTCGTGCTCCTCTGATGAGATCCACTATAACTCATTTACTGTTGTTTGTGCTTTCCTCTCTGCTTTTAACACCTGCAGAACTGATTCTTGGGCTCTCTTGGCATTTCTTTGCCATGCTGGCTGCCTTTCCTACCAGCCCATTCTGCAGCAGTGCTTTTGTGGTGCCTGGCCTGGCTTATGCTGAGTTATCTGATGCTGCTTTGGGTCATGATTGGATTGAATTGTTTCAGATAAGATTCTTTTCTCTGTTTCAAAACTATGTAGCAAAATGAGCTTCTGGTCCAAAACTAGGACCCTATGTGCTATTTTGCTCTTTTCACTGAAGTGCTAAAAGAATAATAAATCAGAATATTGGTAATTAAGAAACTTTTGGTTCTTCAGCAGGTAAAAGAAAACAGTGTGCATATACATGCTTACAGGCTCTTTCTTGCCTTTTCCTTCCAAAGATGTCTGTCTCTGATATGAGAGTTACAAGCCAGCCCAGAAGGAAATTTCAGCTGAAAAGACCTCAAAATGCTGAGTTTGTCTTTGATTGTCAGTTCACTCTAGAATGCACTTTTGCTTTTAGTAGCTTTTCCATTTTCTCCTAGGCACAGAATAGTACTTATCTTGCTCAATAGGCAGCCATTATGTCTGTTTTATCCTCGTACAAAGCATAGGAGAAATAAAATGATAGGTGCCCTGATAAGGAGAATAAACTTTTGAAGTCTACGAATAATGCAATTCCTTTTGGCAGATTGATTTCAGGTAAGTGCAAAGGACATAAACAGCTTTTTTTTTTTTTTTTTTTTTAAATTAAAAAAACCCAAAAAAAAACAAATCCAAAAAACCCCAACAAAAAACCAACAAACAGAAAGGCCTGAATCTGAGTGATGGATAACTGTAGTTTAAGCAGAAATGTTTTTAGGAGTTACTTTATGGAGAATTGTCTCACTCTGTCCCAGACATTTGCTTCTATTCAGTGTAACTTAGTGTTTCTCAGATTGAAAAGAAATCTGTATAAAAGGAGAAAGCTCTTCTCCCCCTGCCCTCCTGCTATCAGTGTGTGTGAACAACTCAAAAGGCAGAGTTTTGTGCAAAGTTAGGCAGCTCCACTGCTCTCTGGTGGCTTGGAGCAGTACCAAGGGGGCAGCAAGGCTGTCACTGCCGTGCTCCTGGAAGCCATCCCAGCCAGCCAACAGCAGCCACGGTGCCTCTCCTGCCTCCCTCTGGCCCCTCACGTGTGCAGAGCCAGGCAGCCTTGTGCTCCGGTCACCTTAGTCTTGGAAGGCCACAGCCTCCAATGTCCTCCTCACCCCTTTGCCAGAAAATAATGATTAGACTTGGCTGCAGGTGGGCCCAAAACCTGTCCTGCAATTCAACACTTACAAAGTATTTAAAGAAACTTACCATGCGTTTGATGTCTTTGTCCCTCTTCCTTCCCTTCTTGCTTGCTTCTATTTCAGTCCTGCATATGTTTTCCTGTTACGCAGTAACAATTTTGTTCTCAATGCAACTTTCGGTGTGGACTATTAAAGTATGTGTCCCACAGCACAATGGAGGCTTCTCCTTACACAGGCGTTGAACATTTCGACCCAGGAATATCTCAGTACATATGTTGCATTCTCCTTTTCTCATCTTCAATTTCCATGATTTTTTCACTTTTAGTGCAGCAGTCCCAAGTCCCGCTTTCTCTTCTCACTATAGAGCACAAGAAGCTGGGAGAAAAGTGTAGTTACCTTCCTGATGGAAGATAACAGCCAGCAAGAGCAAGAATGCTCCCACATGAGGACACAAGAATCAGATGAATTGTGAGAGAGAACAAATCCTTAGTGGATGGAGAGACTTGTATAAAATCATGTCAAGCCAGAAATGATTGCGGATTTTAGCGTAGAGTAGCTGGAAAACCAGGAAAAGGTTGCTTACAAGACACTTTTATGACACTAATTTTCCTTCATTTTTAGAAGTAGAGTGTAGCTGGGGTTCCAGGCCTGTGTCGAGGAGGAATTCCAGCTCTAGTCAGGTACACAATGTTGTAGGACTACATAGGCAAAACCAAATGATATTTGCTAGAGTAAGCAAGCAGAGAGGTTGGGACTGAGCAGAGTTAAAAGCAAGTTGCTCTTAGCTGGGAGCAAAGTTGGAACTTTTTTGGGGAATGCTGTGGAATGGGACAATTTTGCTCACCATTTGCCGAGCTCTGCCCATATACACACAGGTTCTTGCCCTTGGTGGATGAAATTTCCACCTACTTATTCATTTGTTAGCCAAATTTGCCTACATTTGCTCTGAAAAAACCCAACAGTTTAAGATATAGTGCTGGATTATAAATCCGTGGTGTCTCTTTTTCCTGATAAATTCTGAAAAAACTTTGTTTATTCCCTTGCTTTCCCACTAGCCTTCAGTAGGATATTATGACTTCAAATGGTGTAATGCATTGTAGGTTGTAAAAACAAAAGTTGACATAGATTCACTGGAAATTGCCCCCGTCAGATGCAAGTATTTTATTTTGCATTTTCCTTGTTTAAATTATTGAGTGGGAAATCCAAGAGGCTAACTCTAAGTACTAAAATGATCTGTTCTTCATTTTTATTATTTCAATATTAACATTTCTTAGCCTAGATTTTAGAGAATGATACGTTTTTCTTAGGTGTCAATACCAGATTCAAAGAGACTTTTCCTGAAAGAAAACAATCCTCATTGAACCCCTTTGGCTCTGGATCAGGCTCCTGTTGTTTCTTTCAGAATAAAAATAAAATTTTATACTCAAACAGAATTGCAGGGATTTTTTGCATACTTCTACCCTAGCATGGCATGTTGCCATTTCCTAAGATCACTGAACTAATTGGAAATCATTCACAACGACAGCAAGGAACAGCACAACTTTTTGATTTCCTTAGTGATATTTCATCCCTCTTGCTTTCCTCCTGTGAAATAAATAGGCATAAGAGATGTTATTGCCAGAAGAGTGGGTAGATTTGTGTTAATGCCTAAGAGCAAATGTCAAACTATAGAAATGCCAGAGTCTTGTATGCTTTCAAAGTATATGAACAGATAGATTATTAGTTTGCTGTACCTTTTCTTTGAAAACTTTATCATAATCCTCTCTACAATCTTGTGCTGGGGACAAGTACTATGCTACATGACTATTTCTTCTTCTAAATTTAGCAACACGGCATTATAACATTAGGCAGGGAAAGGCAAAAGAAAGTTTGGGTGGATAATTTTTCTCTCCTTGAAAAAATGTCTTTCAGAAATAGTCATACCAAAGAAAAGCTTAGAGCTGTGAGTCACAGCATTAGTGGGTTGAACCATCATTCTGTGCAGGAATATGGGCATACATTTTCAGGATTAGTGAAATGTAGATGTATTATTTGTAATAAATATATATTTTAGGGTAATGACACAGCTATGATCTCTGAACATCTGAATTCTAAGGAAAGATTATGACTTGACTGATAGTGAGACTGACATGAATGTGTTCTTTAAAAAAATTATTTTTAAAATTCACTTAAAATATTTTCTTGAAATACAAAGGACATAAACCCCAGAATTTCTGGAATAAAGCTTCAGACACCCATATTGAAGATCTCTACCATACAGATAATCTCTGAGAAGTGGTGCTTCTGGTGCCTTCTACAGACTTTTCATTTTACATGTACTGCTGCCTGACTTTTTCATATTGATTTCTCTTTCCCTCTTCTGCCTCTGTCCCTTGTTTTCTAGCTTTACGCTTCTTCTCTTTTGTGTCTTTAACTCATGCTTCTGTCCTGCTCCTGCTTTCCACATTTTTTGCTTGCTCTTTTTTTCTTCAGAGGAAAAACTCCACCCCCCCCCATTCACCTCTTCCTTCTGACTTACAGTTTGTAGGATACACCACAAGCACAGGCTATTTCTTCTGAAAAAGGGGTGATTAAAGCCAGTCGTGTTGGTACTCAGCATTAACATTTAAACATATTTTCTCACTTCATATAACATTTAACTACTATTTCTACGTATTCTTGAAGAATTATCCAAGGGAAACATTTTAATGCTAAGTGCTTTTTGGCCTTTAAAACTGCTTGAGTAGATGAATTAAGGCAATACATTCATTTTTAACCAGAAAGATGTTTTTTCCATCAAAAGTCTCTTTGAAGAATAACTTCAGTTGAACCCTCCAAGGAAGCTGTATTCCCAAAGAATTACATTTTATCAGCTGAAATATTTCATTCTAGTTTGCTGCAGCTGGTATCAGGAGAAACATATATGCAGCCTGAACATTAATTTCTGCTCAGTAGCACGGGGTGATTGACCAATAGCTGTGCCATTGGATAATGGAGACTGTACTGGCAGGGCTGTGCCTGTTCAGCTCCTGAGCCAGGATGAAGGGACATCAGAAGGGGGGCTTTTCCTATGGTCACTGTGGATCTCTGTTAAAGGCTTAGGGTGTGATTGGTACTGTGGCATCTCACTGGCAGCTGTGCAAAGCCTGTGCAGAGTCTGTTTAAAATGACAATAAATTAGAAGGTAGCTTTTACAGTTTTTGCACAGGCATTAGTGTCAGACTGTGTGTTCTGCCTTGGCTTAGGGAGGATGTTCTTTTATCACTTAAAATATTTTCTTGAAGTGCAAAAGACATAGAAACCAGGCTTTCTGGAATAAAGCATCAGACACCTGTATTCAAATGTCTACTACACATGCCTCAGGAGGAATGTGAATAAAAGCAAAAGGCTAAGGAATGCAGGGAATAGGAAGCATGAGCTTCAGGAAAGCCCTGGGAGCTCTTCATAATGGATGCCTCTTTCTCTGTTTTTTAGAGGTGTGGGTAAACCAGTATTGTCTTATTTTTTCCCTTAGGTAGCTACTGCTTTCTGAGTATGTGGGCAGGCAGCAGGCATTTGGCTGCTCCTGGCTCCAACCTGCTGGTTCCCCAAACACAGACTCTACATCCTATCTAAAGAATGATTCTATTAGTTTTATCCAGGAATTTAAGTAGGTCAATTAATTTAAATGTATGGTCTATAGACTACTGTAGCTCAAAACTCCTTGTTCCCTCTCCCTGTAGCCTCAGTCACAGCTGAACCTTCTGCTGCCTTGAACTTGCAAAATTTCTTCTGCTTACTAAACACATTAAAATAGATTACAATTCTGTTTTGGTTTTTAAAAGTATAATAATTTTTGATTCTTAAATATTTTGAAGGTGAATTGTAATGCAACTCTCATTCATGCTTATAATAGAAAAGGATACTTGTGGTCAAAGCCATACCATATTCTGAACAGCCATGCACTCTCAGCTTTGGTCGTATTTTTATCCAAGTTAGATGCATTCTGCAAAATAAACAAATGAATGAAGTGAGAAGCATTTTTATAAAATAAATAAAACATGGAGTTCCAATATTAAAATTGCATGTCAGACCAAATTATAATTAACTATACTTTTTTTTTAATTTAAAAAGCTTTGTTGTCACACCAGTGTCATCCCTGTGAATCAGCTCAGGAGATAATTGGCTCATACAGCACATTTCTCATTGCTGCACTCAGTGGAAGAATGTAGCTTTTACTTTTATTAATGATTCCAATTTTTTAAAGCAGTTGAGTAGTGCTATATTCTGAGATCAATAAAAGGATGTTTTGATTTAATTGCCGTTGTGGGATTACTTCAGTTTACTCCTACAAGATCAGACGCTGTTTGTGTATGTCTAACAAAATGTCATTCCCGAAGGGGTTGAGATATTATAGTAACTAGGAAAGTCCTTTCTGTACTTCTTTCCACGGGGAGAGGTACATGAGTTGAATTGACAAGGTTCAAAATACCCTTTCCATTCTGCAAGCTAATTCTGTGACAGGCTGCCCAGGTAGAGAGGTGGACTATCCTTTTCCTCAGGGTCATAATTTGGAATAATACACTAGGAACTGTACAAAGACAGCCATTTTGGTCATACTCCAGGCATCACACCAGTACTAGTGGAAGAATTAGTAGCAGAATGAAATTAGGAATGGGAGGGACAGTTCTCTAAGGATACTTACATGTTGTCTTGTTTGTGTTTTGTGGCAAGTTAAGTTAGTTTTAATGAGAATATTTTTCCTTATGCAGTTTTAAACCAATTAAGCTGTTAATTTTCATGTTTTAATCTAATATATTAAAATATAATATCTTATTATAAACTAAAATACATGTAAATAGGCTGATGTTAATATCAATGGTTTGACCCTCAAAAGTGTAAGGTCTAGTTCCAAGGCAACCTGTTCATTGGAACTTTGGAACAATGGGAACATTGGCATCGTTGAGTTTTGAATAAGGTTAGACAGAATCCATGCTGAAGGTATTACGATTTTGCTAATATGGTCACACTGAGCATGCAAATGCACCAAATAGAACAAATATTATTCTTGGGATCTGTTTCCTTGTTAACTGAATCAAGTATTTTAGCAACTCTTTACCACCAGTAACTGGTGAAGCTGGAGGGGGACAGAAGATGGTACTAATCCCTAACCAAGCAGCAAAACACTCTTCTGAAGTCTAAATATCTAATAGTGCATTTTGGCAAGATAGATAAAGATTGGGAAAAGGATTGAAACATTTAAGCAGGAAGTGTGATTGTAGGTAAAGTCTGTGTTAGGTCATAACAAGATCACTGAATAAGGGAGAGTGAAGGACTTGAGCGCACGGGGGTAGAGATGAGGAAGAAAAGGACAGGTGAGGAAATAAACATATTGTGGAGTGGGCTACTCATGTATGATGCAGAGGACGGCTTGTTAAAAGCACAGGGAGCTCTGTAAGTGGCCCGTGTCCTTTGTTTGAACAGCAATGTTTTCAGAAGCCATAGTGTTGTTGGCTAATTCCTCTTTCCAAACTCATTGTACTTCTAGCTTCCTCTTACGGGAACAGGTTTCCTCATTTGGGAACATGAATTGTTTCTGGATGAAAGCAGTGGACAAAGAAGTCTACACAAGAGTATAATCCTCCAAGGGGTTTCTGGTCCTGATCTGGACCTTCTTTTATTTCTAGTTTGACATGTGTTGCACCTTCCTCCTTTTGTATATAAATCTGTGTTATCAGCTTTTGCAGCAGTGGGAACCTGGGTGGTTACCTGGAGTGCGGCTCCTGCATAAATAGTACAAGGGATGACAGGAGATGTTCGTGTGAATGTTTTAGGGCTCTTGCAGGTCCTTGGTTCCTATGTTGGATCCCATGATTTTAAAAAGTAACTTTTCACTTTCCCTACAGTTCAGAGAGGTCAAAGTAGGAGAGGCAGTGCTCTACCTCTTCCACACAATTTTATCTCTGGCAAGTGAAAATGCCAATGGCTCTCATCTCTTCTTCCATATGGGAATTGCCCATATGGGGATTATTCTCATTAGTCCTTGCAATAAATTCACCAGCCAGCTGGCAGATGAAACTGATGAGAACAGTGTAACTAAATTCCTTATTATACTTACAAAGATGTAGGGATGGTTAAATAAACTATGCAGATTAGTTCGACAGAGATGATATTGATAAGTTTTGCAGGCTATTTAGTTTTTCCTGAGATCAATAGCATATCTACAACATTTTTTCTGAAGTGCTGGTAGAAAATATATTCTTACCCTATCTCAACTGAGATTAACATAGGAGAATTTGAGATACATAAGCCATCTGAATGAAATATGCTATTGAATGTCTTTGTTTATGAAAATTTAGTTAAATAGCTCACTGCCATAAAGCTTTTGCCTTTTTAAAATAGACCAACTCTGTAACTCTGCTTAGTGATTATGTATCCTGCATTGTGCTTTTCAGAGGTAGCTTTTGGCGTTTATGCCCTGAATGTACGTGATATGCAGCAAAGTGGTTTGTTTTTACATACTATTTTCTACACAATAATATATATCCTTTTAGTATGTATTATGTAATTTCTTTCAGAACTAAGTTATGAGAGTCCATCAATAAGTAAATGGATATGAATATGAGGCTACTTTCTTTTGTTTATGCTTATGCTGTGATAATGATTTAATGATAAACAAATTTAAGGGCGGCAGGACAGAATTGAAACTGAGACATGCCTTTGATGGATCATGGTATGGTGAAGTGCAGATGTTAATGATACATGAAAAGGCTCTACACCTTTGCTAGGGAAGGAGCTCTGGGTTCCAGGTCTTCCAATTTGAACTGGAGTTTGCTGCCAGCTGACTGCCAAAATTATTGGTTCAGGTGGCCCAAAATAGAACATAATCAGAAGTTTAGAAATAACCGTGTACATGGAATTCTTGAATAAATCAAATCCCTTCACAGAAAATTGAATTTGTGGGAGGCAAAGGAAGGAAAGAAGGGAAATGAAGAGGTAAGCAAGGGAAATGAAGAGGTAAGCAAGGAAAAGGGTTTTGCAGTCATATAGCAGGCATGCATCTGACAGAGTAGCCATGAGGTGGAAGGTCTTTAAGGCCTATTCTGCCCCTAAAAAATCTAAGTCTGGTTACAGACATGGATTGAGAGGTTCCCACAGCAAGGTACCTGTGTCCAGGTAGTTGGAGTGGTCACAGAGGAGCTAAATTCAAATCTCAGTAGTAGACCTTGTAGCTTTCCCATTCAGGCTGAGTACTCTGACTGAGCAGAGAGAAGCCTAGAGGCTTCTCTTCCATTAATTTTGCTCTCATTTAAACATCTTATTCTCGAAGATATGTAGTTCTTATTTCTGGTACAGTCTCCCCTGAAGCTCCAATTAACAGCACTGAGAGTTGGCATGTGGTTTAAAGTCCTTCTGGGCAAGAGCTTTACCTGGCAGTGGGAGGTACTGGCACCTGATGTGCTATATGTGCAGGGATATGTGTGTAGGAAAATCAACTGCTTTCACTGTGAAGACACAATAATATAGGAAGAAAAGACAAAGTCATGAAAAGGAAACTAAATAAAAAGATCATTTTAAAATAAAGGGAAAGAAAAAAGAATCACAGGGGAAGAAGAGGAATGAGAGAGAGATATGAGATGAAAGAGAAAATTAGAAGAAACAACAGGACAAATTGAATAGCTATGATAGGTACTGAGTTAAAACAGTGAGCGCTACAGAGAATGCAGCAAAGGTCTAAATTACTAAGACTGAGATGTCAAATACAAAAAAAGGCCAGACAAATGAAAACAAAATACTATAGGAGTGGGGAGGGGAGGAGAATAATCAGAAGAGCAAAACTAGTTTCCAAGGTATAATTTACTACTATAAGGAATGTTGAACTGGACATGATAGGACATGAAAAGTGTTATATTTATTTACACCTTCTGTGTTGTATTACTGAGTTTTGTCAGCAGAGATAGGTGTTAATTCACAGAACACAGTTGGGACTCTGGATGTGTTATTGTTGTAATAAACATTATTTTCATTTTTAATAAAAGAATGAGAAAATTAGATGCCTATCAGCCTCTGAAGAACTCAGGTTTTTGCAAAACATGCATTTAGTCAATTTTATGCTGCATTCTGCACTCCCTGGTCTTTCACTTTGCAGCACTCATGAATTATCAAAAATTTCTGAAATCCTGTCTCTCTATACTCTGATCAAGAATAGACTATGGTTCTGTGTCCTGCCCTTGTTCACAATCCAGGCAGAAATTGCAGGAATTCCTACCAAGATGCTTAGGAAAGTGAATTTAGCCATGAGGCCCTTCAGACTCAGACTAAAACAGTACCTTGCCGTGGTGCAATGAAAGGTTATGTTAAACCTTTATTAATAGTGACTGGGTTGTAAAATTAAGGGTGTGGTCAGTATGAATAATATCGGTTTTCCTGTTTTTAAAGAAACATTAGGATAGTTAGACACCTGACTTCTACTCATTAGAATGAAAATTGAGACCCACCTTACATGCCTTCAGATATGTGCAAATGTGTAAGTGTTAGGAATACTCAGTACATAAGATATATTAAAATTCTGCTCAATGATAGCTCTAATGTATTTTCAATGGATAAAGTATCTTCTGTCTTCCTCAACTTCTTTTCTACATTTATAGTATTGCTGGATGATTCAAATTTCAGTTCCAGTTGCATAGTCTGGAAGGGTGCACAGGATGGTATTACCAGCATTAGACACCTGTTTGCTTTTTGCTTTGGCACCTTGTCAGCTGTGTTGTGGCTTCTCCGCAGTCCTACTGCTGTTCCACTTCCCATGCTGAGTGATGTCTCTGTGCATGGACTCTACAGATTTCTCCTGCTGCTGCAGGCAGTGCTGCATTTGAAACTACACCATGCATGTGTGACAGAAAAGAGAAGGCACAGATGAACAGCTGCAGCTTGTTCTGCAGCCCCTTTTAAAGGTTTCAAGTACGCAGTGTACTCAGGCTTCCATGTGAAAAATAATTGAAAAATATTTTCATAAACCTGACCTACTAGAATTGAACATTGCACATTCTACTTCTTAATTCTGAGGGATAAAACATTATTCTGAGATGTCTCATTTCCACAGATGGAGCCATGATCTGCCAAAAATTGAAGACTTTTTAATTCAGCATGTATGCCCGAAAGCCTGACATACCTGGCTTGTAGCTTTAGCTTTCAGATCTTCATCTGGATCTACACCAACTCTGTAAAAAAGAAACCCAAAAAACCAAACCTGAGGACATATGGTAATGATCTGATGTATATTAGAGAGCTTTGAGGGTAAAAATGTTTCTTGTGTCACTCATTTCCTACTAGGTGAGAAATGAGAAGATCTGGGAAAACATTAAGATCACTTTTTAAATCAAGAAAGTTCTGAAGTTTTTAGCAAACTTAACATTCCTTGTAACTGCCACTCCTAACACCTGAGATTAGATCTTTATCCTGATCCGTCTCTGGGGAGAGACAATCAGGCTGTTAACCTGTGCTAGGAAATCCTTAATTGCTGACAGAAGAGCAGTGTTGAGGTACTGCGGTTGGTGTGTGGAGGATGGCATTACAGAACTCCAGTGTTTCTTGGCTGTGCTGCATTATGGATCTCTTAAAGCACTTGGAAAAGGCTTCACTTGGCACACCAGGTACAGGGAAGCAACCCAGAGGGGAGAGGAGACTGCAGTGAGTGATG
This sequence comes from Pomatostomus ruficeps, assembly GCA_013400735.1. NCBI lineage: Eukaryota > Metazoa > Chordata > Aves > Passeriformes > Timaliidae > Pomatostomus > Pomatostomus ruficeps. The sequence goes on along the minus strand of VYZT01037693.1, from coordinate 2,738 downwards.
TGCAAGATGATGATAGCCTGGGTGTTTGTAAAATTGGCTGTTTAAAGGGATGTGGTGGAAGAATTGACATCTTTTGAGTATGGCTGATACTCAGAGCTGAGGAGAAATGCAACTGAAAAATGTTTTAAGTTGAAGAACAGAGGCTTTGTACTGATGAAAGAAACAAGAGAGTACAGAAAGCAGTGAGGGCTGGTGAATAATGCACCTCATTATCACCCAAATCTGGAGCCCACAGCTAAGGTGACCGACAGCCCCCACATACCCACAAGCTCCAATATAGCAGCAGATCAACCAAGCTAAAACAGAATTTACTAATGCAAAGGAAATGTAGTCTTTCACTAGATATTACTTTAAGGCCACTTTAGTGGTTTTCCAATAGTCTTCATTCTTGAGTATAGTTCTGCTTTTGGTAATAACACATCACATTATATTTAATATTAACAATTACATACCTCAACATTCTTTCCTGTAAATGTTCTGCACACACTCTTATTGAATTGGAGACAATGACAGAAACTATATGCAAAGTAGATGCTTTTATATGTAAATACTGAATGGAAGAAAAAAATAAACACATTTCTTTCTATCACAGCTCTTGAGTTTCAACAAACCTGAGTCCTTCAGGCACAAATATTTCTATCTTTTTATTAAAAATAACCATCCTGGTGCTGACTCAACAAAGAGACAGAATGAATAGCAGATTCTCTTTCTTTTCTTTTTTTGTCCTCTTGGCCCTTAAATTGCAAGGAAAAGCTTTTGGTGACACTAAATCTATTCATTAGTTTGGAGTAAAACAAGTAAGGTATTTCCATTTCATTAAAATGGGAACATTTTCATATGAAAAGGAGAAGAATCATTACACAGAGGTTTAACCGTCTATCTGAGGGTGGGTTTATTATTGTCATGTGCAGAACAGAAGTGTCCAGGGCCTTATCTGTGCTCGGGCCTGTAGAACAGAGCGGTGTGAGAGCCCTGCCCTGCAGAGGGTACAGGGTACGGACAATGGCTGGAGTGAAAGCTGAAGCAGTGGGACAAATGCCAGTGCTGTGGTCCCAAACTCATAAGCCACGTCAGATGCAGAAAGAGAGAATCTCAGTCTCCTGAACACAATCACAGGCACTGTTTATTGCACCGTGCTGCTTCATTAGATGTGTTCACCAGCATCAGCACTGGGCTAAGATAAAACCCACCAGCAGGACGTTGGTCAGAGAGCTGCAGAGCTCTGGAAGTGAAGAACTTCAGTGTGTTTACACACGATAGGTGCAGCTGAAAGGCAGGGCCACATCGCAGACTTCCCAATGCTCTCTTCTTAATGAGCTTAACTTGACCTCAAAGAAGGTCACCTCTGGGACAGAAGTAGTTCAGCCTTCATGCAGTTCTCACCTTCCTGGAGCTGAGAAACCGCCACTTCTGGCTGTGTGTGTTGGAGCTGTGCTGTGTTATTAGAGACTGAGCTAAGACAACAGAAAATGTTTCACCCAGGACTCAGAGGACTCTAACAGCAACTGGGAAAAAGGGGAGGCCATGGGGAGGATAGGAACCAGTTTCTGGCCGTGCTATTGATTCAGTAGCAGGGATATAACTAATGGCTAATCCCACTGACAACTGGTCTTGTAAATCCAAATTTTTCTTCCTGCGTTCCACAGAATTTGTGGTATGCTGAAGCTTCTCTACACCTAGAGTTTCTCATCCTTATAGCTACAGAGACAGCTAGACATTTTGCTTCATTTATTTTGCAGAAACAGATTATTATAATATGGCACAAATGAATATTCTCACAACATCCTAACAGGAGTATTACATTTAAAGCTAGAAAATGCAACAATAAATATCTAAGGAAATCAAATTTAGATTTTTTATATATGAAAAAGAAGGCTTCTATGCCACATGAATTGACAGAGGCTGAGCTGACACCTTTCTTTGGTCTGTTCTTTGCCCTCATTTAAAATACGTGGTCAGATATAATTGCTGTTTTTCTCGTGGAAGAGTATCTCACTACTGGGAATTAGTGTGGATAGCACAATATTACCAAGTGATTTAAAGTCCTGTGGGAAAAGAACCAAATTATTCTTTGCATTCTATGGGAGATTTTTTTAATGCATTAAAATAGCAATACATTTCTGTAGTTTTATTAAGTATGAACTAGGCAAACTCAGTCCAGTCAGTTCTGAAATTGAGGCGAATTATTTCATATCCAAACATCGGCTTGGGAGCCTAATATCAGGCACCTAGAGTTGAAAATCATGATCTTCTATAATTAATACACTTGACATGAAGTAGAATGCTATTTTTAAATTTTAAATATTGAAAAAACAAACTATAGCAAATTATATGAGACAGTCAAGATGACTGAAATTAATCATAGATATGCACTTGAAGTTTACATCCTTGACTTTTTCAAAAGACCTGCTAGATCTAATGGTATTGCCAGTAGAATTTGCAAGCTTAAAATATGTATAATTTACTATAACTGCCTCAATGAACTATCCTGCTAATATTTGTACAAACATCTTTCCCCTTTTAACATTCTCAAGTTTCCATTCCTGTGAGAAGATCTAATGGATGCTCAGAAAAAGATTTCTTAGTATTTTTTCTGTTTTCTTGCTATCACCTTTTGTCTCTTTTCTCCTGCTGTTTTCTTTTACTTCTTACAGTTTCTCTTCTGTCTTTCTGTCCCAATTTCCCTGGTTGCTCTCCGTTCCTTGTTTGTCTTCTAAATATTGTGTGCTTTTATTTCC
>VYZT01037691.1:0-22663 GCA_013400735.1 Pomatostomus ruficeps | reverse complement strand
CACCCTCACTTAACCTCTTTCCTTCGCAGCAAAAATCACCTCAGATTTTATCAAAGCAAAGCAAAATTGTTGCGCTGAAAACAGCTCCTTTTCAAGTCGTCATTAACAATTAATTAGGTGCGGAGGAACAGTCAGAAATCCGTGTTGTACTCGATCTGGTATTGAGTGGTTGGGAGCGTAAAGGCTGGGAAAGCAATATTTTCCTGTAATTGGAGTTATCAAAACCTGCCTTTGATACGCTGTGAGTACAAGCCAGGAGGGGGAAAGAAAGGTCAGGCTTTTTGAAGTCGTTTTTGGTTTGACATTGACATCCCTCACTCAGATTTTCTGTAAAATATCATCTGCTGGCTTTGGTCTGCAGCAGAACTGGGTGTAATCCAACGCCTCCTTCTTTCCCAGAACCTGTTATTCCGAGTTTGCAGCTGCCAAAAAAGCAAAAAAGCTTTTGTGTGGCAAAGAAAAAACAACAAAAAAAAATATTTTTGATTCATGTACCCAAATCCTACTGCAGAGGTCAAGAGTTTGGTGTTAATAAAGAGGGGAATGGATGATCAGTCTTAAAAAAAAAAATATTTTGTTCCATCAGGGTCACAGTTTTATTTACTGGGTTTGGTATTTGCCACTTCCTGAACATTTCCCTGTGTTATCCTAAAGTGCAGGGAAAACCAAGCAAAGAAATCCAGGTGTAAATCTATTTAGATGTGCAGGAGCTGTGCCGAGGAGTTGTTCGGGGACATTAAAATTCCCGAATTCCTGAGCTCTTTAAATGTGCAGAATGCACAGGGAATTCATCCAGAGGTTCATTCCCAGCCCAGCAGAAGGAGATTCTCGTGGAGATCCTTAAGGGAAACCCTGAGGAATGTCTGGGGAACGGAGAAATCCTCTCTGGGGGAATGGGAGGATAAAAAACGGGAGCAATGGGGAAAGGTCCTGGTGGACAAACAGCATTTTTCAGCCTAACGGAGAGGAAGCCACGGAAAATGTGAGATCCCGGGATGGAAAATAACCTTTCCTCAGTGTAGTCACAGGTGCAAGGAGGAGCAGTAAAATCAGAGTTTTCAGGGACAAATCAATAGAGGCACCGCAGAGTTAAATTGTGCTGTGAGAGGCCATTTCAGAGCAGAACAAAATCACACTTTTCATAAAATACCGATATGAATTTTGCAATAAAGACATCTGCGTAAACAGGCTCGTTTCACGAATCACCCCAGTAAAATAAAACAGAAATCACCATTTTTCTTTTTTTCCTTTCCCTGCATAAAATCCCCTCATTTATAAAAAACCATTTTCATTTCTGACCTCATAGAGATCGCGGTGAGTTTTTATTAAAACGACTGAATTGAAGAGAGTTTGTTAAAATGACTGAATTACCCAGAAATACTCCATGGGGGGGATTTCTCCCCAAAAATCTGTGTAAACCTCAATAAACTTCATTGTCCCTGAGGCGCTTTGCCTCTCCAGCACGTACCGGGAGGATTTATCGGCGCAGGAAAGGGAATTTTCTCCCCAGCGAACGGGAATAATGAATGCTCGGTGCTTTCTCGTGCATGATTTTATTCACCCAACAACTAATGGCCGCTCATTTGTTACAGTTACCTGCAGCCTGAAAGTTTTGGAGAGAGGTGGATTTAATCCCAGCCTTTCATTTGTGCATTTTATTCACGGGGAGCTTTTATTTTACCGGGAGAAAGTCAATAAAACTTTGCTGGGTTCTGTTTTCTCCCTGCACTTAGCAAAACTTTTGTTGTGTTTTAATGTACCGGGTGAGCTGGAAGCTGGGGGAATAATGTTTTCTAAGCTGCGAATGTTTTGGTGGGAATTATGAAGGAAAAATTATTTTTTTATTAAAAATGGGGGGTTGGTGGAGTATTTTAGGGTGTTTAGAAATGAGCCCAGAGGGATTTGTGGTGAGGTTGGACAGGGTTTGGAGCATCCTGGGACAGTGGAAGTGTTTGCCCATGGATTGGATGATCCGTGAGGTCCCTTCCAGCTCCAGCCTTGGTGGAATTTCAGGATTCAGCTGCTGAAAGAGTAACCCAGTGTTGGTTTTTGCAGCTCTGGAGCTGAACGGGATGTCCGGCTCGGACACGGGCGACGTTCCCCCGCCGCTGCCGCTCAAGGGGAGCACGGCCGACTACGGGAACCTCCTGGAGAGCCAGGACCTGACCAGCCCCGCCACGTCCCCCCCTGCCCACCAGCGGGTGAGTGCCCAGAACCCCCAGAACCATCCCCTCCTGCTGGGTTTTGTCCCCCGAGCCAGCCTGGGTGGGGTGGGATCCTGCTCCTGCAGCCTCCGCGGGGTCGGGACTGCGCAGGGATCGACCTCCGGGAAAGTTGGATTAATTCTGGTAAAATCAAAGCCAAACACTGCCAGGTTTGCTGGGCAGGGAGTTCCAACCAACAGGGTTAAAAGGGACCAGCAAACTGGATTTAAAGCCCTTCAGTGCTGTGAAATAAAACACCAACCTGGCAATATCTGGAGCCCCACTCTGCTGATGTTCCATCCCCGCTCGTTTTCCTGAGGGAAACACACCTGTCCCCTTCCAGGGAAAAAGCTCAGAAACTTCATCACCCACAGGGTTTCTGAGGAAAATTCGCTTTTTCAGCTTTGTTTCCTGTAGCTGGAAGCTTTTAAAAGTAATGTAGTTCTTTTCTCTAAAGCAGCACTGTTGAAAAGGGGCCTTTTATTTTCTTTAGGGGCGAAGAAAATGCATTTAAGGGGTGTGGTGGGTTGAGCCTGCCTGGTGCCCACCAAAATTCTCCATCAGTGCCCTCCCCAGCTGGGCAGGGGAGAGAAAACATAAAGAAAATCTTTATATGGGTTGAGATGAGGACAGGGAGAGATCACTCACCCTTTATCCTCAAAACAGACTTTGGGAAATTATTGAATTTATTGCCAATCAGATCAGGGTAGGACAGGGAGAGATCACTCACCCTTTATCCTCAAAATAGACTTTGGGAAATTATTGAATTTATTACCAATCAGATCAGAGTAGGGCAGGGAGACCCCACAGGGTCACAAGTTTTCTTTGACTTTGAAACGTGAAATTTTGAGCTGATTTGTGGAAAGCTTCCCAGCGGAGCTGATTTTCGTTTGCAGAGGCGTCTTCCAGGGTTCCCCTGAACTTCACCATTCCAGGGAAATCCTGTTGAGTGATTTGCTTTCCAGCAACTTTCACGGCGACAGAAAGAATTTCTGATCTCAGCAGAGGAGTGAGGCAGGAGTTTGGATTTTCCCTGGGAATGGTTGTGTTGAACACAGGTTTTGCCAGGGCCCACATCCAGTTTTTCCATGGCTGAAATTGTGCCTCTCTTGTTGCAGGAGTTGAACATTTTCAGGCTGAATGGCAAAAAAAAAAACCAGGTATAGAAACCACTTCAGGAGTGTGAATAGAGACATTCCAAACATCACATTTTACCTTTCACTTACAGACACTGAGAAACTCTTTATTCCCATCCTCTCTCCCGCGGTTGTTCCCCGTGGCTGCCTCGTTTCAGTCAATATTTCCACTTTTCCTCTCCTTTCCATCAAACTTTAGTGCACTTCCAACCTTCTAACCCATTTCCCCAGCGTCTGGCTCGGGGGCCAGCTCTCATTTCTCCTCTAAGTGGAAAATCACAGGATGTCCAGCAGGAGGTTTGCCTCAGGAATCCATCGTGGGGGGAAGAAAGCTGAGAAATTCAGATTATTCACATTTCTTCCGCTCCTTCCCGCACGAGCTCCAGAGGAGTAAATTCATTTTGTGTGATAACTTGTGAGGTTTAGGCCGTGGTTGTAGCTCAGGATCGCTGAGGTGAGCTCAGTTTTTAGCCGAAAAATATTCAACAGTGATAAGGAATAAACTCCTGGTGGCCAGGGGAAGGTTTTTCCTGCTTTGTGAGGTTTTGGAAGGGGTTTCCTCTCTGGGGATGGATGTTTTTAGTTCCTGTGCAACTCCAAATGCCACGGGGGGTGATTTTTGGAGACCCCTCAGCTCCCAGCCTGGTTTGTGCTGAGGCTGTGACCTTGGGAGCTCCCTCAGCATTTCCACATCATTAAACCTGAGTTCACAATAGCACCAATATGCTCCCATGGCTTTTCTGCAAAGTTTTATTCAGCTCTTAATATTTCTGCTCTTTCCAGTCTTGATTGCTCGGGTTCCTTTCATTATTTTTTGTTTTTAACTGCATTTTGTGGCTGTAGGAACAAACCCCATTTTTTACCACGTGATGTTGAAGGGATTGAATAGTTAAAGAATGCAGTCAGATCCAGGCTGCATCTTCTTATCTAACTGTCCAAAGTTTTCTTCAGCGTCTGGATTTTTAGAAGTTTTCCAAGACGCTGGAATGCAGTTTTAAACTGTGGCAGAAGGATCTGAAGCAGATCCACCAGGAGTGGCACTGCTGCTCCTCGTGGGTCCTTCCTGCCTCAGCAGATTTCTGTCTCAGGGTTAAAATTGATTTTGGAAAAGGTTTCTGATCTCCTGACAATCATTCTGTGCCTTTATTTCATCGGGCTGGTAGGGAGGGAGCTTTTAAAGAACACCGGGGAAATGAGGAGTGCTGGACGCGAGAGCTCAGCTGGGTAAAACTCTCATTGCTGCCCTGATTAAACCCCGCTCCGCGGTTCTAATGACTCACATTTCCCGGGTCAGATAGCTCCATAATTCATAACTGGATAATTCTCTGCCTGGTAAACTGAGCATCTTTGAGATTACACCGCCTTTGTATCAGGGAGGAAAAATCAGTAAAACCTATTAGAGATAAGATTATCTGAGCAGCGTTTGAACCGGAGATATCTCCTGGTGTGAGGGATGGTGGCGTTTTTCACTCGGGCTCGCTCGCGGAGGGTTATGAAAGGCAGGAAAAGCGCTGGGGCGAGCTCAAAAAGCAGCCAGAGAGGGAGCAGATGCTCCGAGCCAAACCGCGGGCAGAAATGTCATTTCTGAGACAGCAATCTCAGACATTCGGGGTCCACGGTCACCTCGGGCTGCCTGGAGTCCTTAATCCAGGTGATCGCCTCGTTATCATTCCCTGATTGTCCCTTTTTCCTCGTTAACTCTCAGACCCTCGCAGATATTTTCCTGCTCCCTGTGATTTGTTCTGCTAAGAATGTCCTCGATAATATATGGGAGCATTAAAAAAAAGAGAGAAATCTACGACTCCTGCAAGGATTATTATTGCGTCAAGGGATTCCTTTAGGCACTTATCATTCTTTATGGGTTCATCCTCACCCTTGCATACAAATCAAGCTCGGCTCGGCACTCAGAGCAGGCAGGGAGCTCCGAGGAAAGGGACAAAGGAGCACTCGGGGTGGTGATATTGGCCGGAACACTTCCAGGCACGGGATAACGCTCGGGTTGGGAACATCTCCATCCATCCAGCCCAGGTGGAATGTGGTGAGCAGGGACTGGAGCCTGCGAGGAGCAGAAGGGCCTTGGGTTGGCTCTGGTGTGTGGCTGCTTGGTGGGATATAATGGGAAAAAATATATCCAGGGAAGGCAGAACCCAGGAGGGTTTTCCGTGGGTTGCAGTGCTGGAAATTTGCAGCTACAGCGAGCAAAAAATGACCTTGAAGTCTTCAGCAAATGTGTTGTCCTGGTGTGGAAAAGGGGCTGGAAATGCAGCTGGAGCCAGGAGGAGCAGGGAACAGGGGAGCACAACTTGAGGGGTTCCCGGAGCAGCCGACAGCTCCCTGTGACAGGGACAGCACCCAGGGAGCTGCTGGAGCTGTGCCAGGCAGGGTCAGGTTGGAATCAGGGCTGGGAATGCTCCGGGTGCATCTCTGCAGGAGAATCCTTCCAATCCCTGCTCCCTCGAGGGCAGGGATGGCTGTGCCCGAGCCCCGGGAGGCTCTCACAGGTGATGGATGAAACGGGGCTAAAGATCCATTTTCCATCTGCATTTCCCACAGAACTTTGCTCCCAGGGTCAGAGAGCCAATTAGCTCGAGCTGTCTCTAATTTGGTGCCCGTTAGTGGAGTCGGCTCTCTCGGAATGGGAGTGTCCCTCTGCCAGAGCCTCACACTCGATGTTATTTTTCCTTGCAGATATTAAATAAGTTGTTGTCAGGCACCTCAGCTCCGTGCTGAAGGAAAAACTCAGCCTTTGAAAGTGTTTTCGCAGTCCTGGGGAGCTGATGGGCTATTTACATCCCATTTTTTCTGCTCCTGACCTAATTAGATCCCTTAATCCTTCCAAAGTGCTTCTCACTGCATCCCCAGAGCCTGTCCTATTGATGACCACTGAATTGCCAAGAAAAAGAGTTCCTTGCACAGGAAGAAATCTCGTGCAGTGCCACAAGGACCATTTGGGAGAATCAAATTCCGTTTGATTTTTTTTTGTGATTGTTTCTTTTAACAATATTCTCTGAATGGAAAACAACTCGGCTCGCATTTTGCTGCTTCAGAGCAGCGACAGAAAAAAAGGAAAAAAAAAAGAAAAATAGGCGTTTTCTTATCTTCTGTAATTGATTTTTACTACATCCCCAACACGCCTGGTGCGGCGCAGTTCACGTCTCTCCGAACGAGAAGGGAGACAAATGTTTTGAAACTCGATTCTTTTCTGTACCAGGGAAAGGAAGAAAAAAAACCCAAAACACAAAAACAGCGAACAAATGGGAGCAATTTGGTGTCTGGAGCAGCAGGAACAGATTGTTTCTGTGTTGCAGATGTGCCTTTTACATAAGGCCCCTGCTTCCCCTGGGGTACCCGTGAGTCAAGGATTCTGCCCAAAATAGGTTGGGATGTGAGGCAGCAGCTCTGCCAGTTCGTCAGGAAGGAGAGGGAAGAGTCAGGATCACAATTAACCACCGAGATGGAAACATGAACTTGGCAGGGAGAGTCTTAATTAAACACAAAATCAAGGCAAACTCTATTTTTATTGCGAAGTTTCCGAGGGGAAGCGCGGCGAGAATGAACTTTGGAAGCCTGGTGAGGGTTTCTGCGAGTGTGGAGGGAGAAAAAGTCCTGGAATTTGTGCTGTCCCGGGATGGAAGGGAGGATGAGCAGCCCCGGGAGCGATGGTTTGGAGTCACACCAGCTCCATAATGGGATGTTTTGTCTTGCTAAACCCCCAACAACGTCTCCCCGACCGGCGCTACCCATCCTGCTTAATATATTCATTGGGAGCTTATTATATAAATGAACGAGCGCTAAATTTATCCGACTTTCTAATGGAAATTGTAAATTCAATTACAATAATTATCTACCTATCTCTTGCTATTTCTTTCTGCCTCATTTGCTTGCAGGATCCGAGCTCGGGCAGGGTTGGAGCTCGTTATTTATAGCATATATATTTAGCTGCTTCTCGTCGTGTCTGCATTGTCTCTGCTCTTCAGAACCAGGTTTTCAGGGCTGCTGTGATTGTTCTCTGATCAATACAGAGGGGCTCATTTGCTTGAGAAATGCCTTTGATCTAATTGAATTGAGAATTATTGCCAATGGAGCGTTATTTAAATTCCAAATGCATTTGCACAAATGATGCTATCAGCAGAGCTGGGTGGGTTTTTTTTTTATTTTTTCTCCCGGTGATGAATATGAAATTAAAGAGAGAGCAAAGCAGAGAGGAAAGTTTGATGTTTTGTGATGTGTTTTTGAGGGGCCACGTGGTCGGTGGAGTTGGGAAGGGAATGTGAGTAGCTGTTGGAGGTTCTGCAGAGCACCAGCATTTCCCAGAGCCCTTTTCCTGGATGCAGAGCTGTAATTAAGCAAATTCTCAAAGATTTTGGAATTTTCAGGTGAAAATTCAGGCACCCGAGTAGGATTCAGGAGTTAACACAGCAAGGTAAGGAAGGGGATGTGCTCAGGTAGAGGAAATATTCACTGGTTCTGGCTGTGACACTGCAGAGGCAGAGCAGCAGTGGCATTTTAATTAAAAAACCAAACCAAATCTTCCGTTTTGTGCGTAGTAAAATCAAATTCTCATTTTATCTGCATTTCACATTAACCTGTTGACTTTTCTGACTCAGAGATCGCCGTGTCCCACTGGAAATCGGGAATAAGTGATTCCTGGATTTCCCAGCCTGCTCTGGGAAATTCTGACATCATTTAGGCTGGGAAAGGCCACAAAATCACGGAGTCCAACGTTCCCCCAGCACTGCCAGGGCCACGCCAGCCCCTGTCCCCGGTGCCAGGCATGGGTGCCTCTTTTCCAGGTGGGCAGGGAGATACAGATGCCCAGAGCTGGCACCTCTGGTGCCTTGATTTGGTTCCGAGGTTCTCACTCAGCAGCAGATTAATCCCAGTGGATTCCCGAGGTCCAGAGAGCATTTTGGAGCCAAGGAGGAGGGTGGGAGCAGGCACAGAGAGCAGGGGTGCTGCTGGAGAGGCTGGGAAATGGAGAGACCAGCTCAGGGCAGGGCTCAGCTGGTGCTGGTTTGGGTTCCTGCTCTTTTTGCCATGGGAAAGAGTCAGGAGGAGCGAGGAAAGATGGAAACCAGCCTGGGAAGGGCTTCTGTCCGGGTAGGATACAGGAAAGAGATTCCAGCAGAAATCCAGCCCTGCCGGGCTCAGCCAGTTCACATTCTGAGCTTTCTCCTCAGTCTGTGATCGGTGAAACGCTCCGGTGAAAGCTCTCGGTCTGCCGTGGATCTGCCATGGATCCATCATGGATCTGCCATGGATTTCTCATTGATTTCTCATGGATCTGCCATGGATCTGTCATAGATTTGTCATGGATCTGTAATGGGTCTACCATGGATCTGCCAGGGATCTTCCACAGATCTGTCACGGATCTGCTATGGATCTGACCATGGATCTGCCACTAATTTCTCATGGATTTCTCATGGATCTCTCATGGATCCGTCATGGATCCATTGTGGATCCATCATGGATCTGCCATGGATCTGTCACAGATCCACCATGGATCTGCCATGGATCCACCATGGATGTCACAGATCTGCCATGGGCCTATGACGGATCTGCCATGGATTTCTCATGGATTTGCCATGGATCTGTCATGGATCTGCCATGGATCCGCCATGGATCTGTCCGTGCTGGCTCATGTTCAGTTCCCTCGAAGGTTGTTTTTCCTTCTGCTCTCGCTCATCTCTGACAACTCCCAGTCGTGAGGCTGCAGGAGCATCAGGAGCTGCTGTGAGCAGGGGAGAGACTGAGATGTGCTGGCATCACCCTGAACCTCTCCTCCCTCCTGGGACGGCTTTCAAAGGATCAGTCTTGTCTCTGTGCACTTCCAGGAGGTTTAGATACCAAGATTTTCCCGATCCTAACAAACCGTCTGTGATTTATCCCAGCACCGAGGCTCTGCAGGAGTTTGGGCTGTTCTAGCAGGGGTGACCGAGGAATTTGGGCAGAGCTGGTGCTGGTCAGGCTGTGAGTGCGTGGAGCTGCTGCAGGGCTGGGTGAGGCAGGAGGAGCAAAGAAAGCCCTGGAACAGCATCTTTAGGCTGGGAGGAAAACAAAACTGGGAAGAGGGGAGAAGAATTTTAGGGAAAAACCAAGGCAGAGCCTCTGGGAAACCTGCACAGCCAAACTGCTCCAAAACTGCCTGCAAAGCGCAGCATTCCCAGGCTCCTCCTGCCACAGATTTTATCATCTGTGTGTTCCAGCATTAGGGAAAGAAAAAGTCTTAATTTCCATAATGGCTTTTTAAATTTGTCCAATTAGCTGGTGATTCTAACCGGGGACGCTCTTCTGTTGTGAGATCCGTGGAGCGATTTAAAATACGGATATTTGAACGTTCCGCGCTTCTGTTTGGAATGTTTTAATTATAACTCCGTGTGTAATAGTAAATTGCGAGTTACTTATCTCCCTAAATGGTTTTAAATTGTTCCTTTTTTGGTGGGTTTTTTTTTTTTTCTTTAAATATTTCTGTTCTAGCTGTGCAAAATCCAAACCATAATGGAAAAGCAATGAAGCCATTGCTGCAGCTTGGTTTTTAAGCCGCGAGTGCCTGGAGGCTGAGGGCGAGTCGATACAGGCCGAGAAATCAATATCCTATCATGATATAAAGTGGGGAATTATAAACTTCTCCAGCGCTTTCGAAAGATTTTTCTTGAAATATCGAGCTAATTAATCCTGAGCCCTTGAGAGATCTTTTTTCATTGTCAAAAGGAGAAGTCATATTTAAAAGTAATAGCTGGGTGTACACGGAAATTCCGCGGAGGGGGTTTTGTGAGGCTGAGGGTTCAGCCTCGCCTGCTGCCTCTTGCACTTAGAGCTGGAAAATTCTGGAAAATTCCCAGAATTTAATTTATTCCTAACACGATTTGCCCAATTTGGTTTCTTGCAGCACCTGCCCCCGCCGCTCCCCAGCAAGACGCCGCCGCCGCCGCCTCCCAAGACCACGCGGAAGCAAACGTCCGTGGACTCCGGGATCGTGCAGTGAAGGAGGCAGCGGGGATTTCTTCCTTTTCCAAAGATAAAGCTGTAACAATTCATTTCCCCACGTATTCTATAATGTTTACCTCATTCCGGTGTGCAGTATCTAACATTTAGTGCAATGACTCTAACGCCCTAAGGAATCCATTTCTAGCCACGAGCCGGACCCAACACTACACCCCCTCCCCATCTTTTTGGGGTTATTTCCTCCCGTAACTTGACGGAAATCTGGATTTCTACTTGAGACTGGGAACTCCATCAACTGACAGAAGCCTCTTCCTGAACCTTCTCCCTGCTTCTGGAGAACGCCAAGCCCCGAGCTGGATGTGGAGATTAAAATGAGAACTGGGAATTTTGTACCTAAAGATTTTAGGGATGGGTAGCTCTGGATCTCAGCTGAGCAGAGTTTTTGTACCGAATCTCGGTGTATATAGGAATCAGTGACAATATTCCTGTGGAATTCAGGGCAGGGGGAGGTTTCCCAGTGAGGTGAAGCTGCTGTAGGATTTCCCCGAAAAACAGGGATTTTAGCCCAGGGTTAAAAATCAGACACCACTGATTTGTGCTTTGTGTTAGAAATGTCCTGACTGCAACGAGCGCAGCGGGGATTTGGGGCTGTTCTGGCCACAGTGACCAAGTTTAAAATCTCTGGCGAGAGGAGGAACCAGCAAAACCTCCCCTCTGGCCACGAGGCTGCTCAGGGAATTTGTAAGGTCCCCTGGGAAAATGTTTCTGCAGGTGCTGGGGTCCATCAGCGCTGGTCCCTTTTTAAACTTCACCTCCTGGGGGCACAGGAGCAGCAATTCCCAAGTGTTGGAAGTCAGAGGCGAGGCAGAGCTGGCTTGGCTGGGCAGGGATCTCCTCCTGGATGTCAGGTGGGAAGGGAGGTGTGTGCCACGGGAAGGTCGGGGGACATGGGAACACCACGGAGAGGGAGAAAGTTCATGAGGTCACTTGGAACTGGGGGGACCAAAAAAAGAGTTTTTTCAAATATCTGAATGGCAAAAAGCAGTGTAGGAATAGCAGCAGCCCATTCCAGGGTGGGAATGGGACAGGGACAGGGGTTCAACCCAGCTCTGCCTCTGTCCTCAGCGTGGGTCACAGAGCAGCAGGGTCCCAGCGCCCTGAGCTGGGGCACCGTGGAACTCCCTGCAGGATCTGCAGCTCCAGCTGAATCCCTGCAAATCCACGGGCCCCGATGGGATTTACCCCAGAATCCTCAAAGAGCCGCTGCTGTCATCACAAAACCTCTCCCGGTGATTTCGGAGCAGTCTCAGGAGTGCAGAGAGGTCCCGGCTGCCCGGAGGCTGGGGAACGTTGTCCTGATTTTCAAGAGGAGCCAGAAGGAGGACCCTGGAAGCTACAGACCTGTCAGCCTCACGTCAGTCACTGGTGAAATCGTGGAAAAAATTATTCTGGGAAGGTTTGGCAAACACCGGGAGGACAGTGTGACATCAGTCACAGCCAGCACAGCTCCAGGAGGGGAAGGTCCTGCTTGTCCAGCCTGATCCCTTCCACACCCAGCTGGTGGATCCAGGACAGGCAGGAGATGGAACCTGCTTGGACTTCAGCAAAGCTTTGGATCCTGTTTCCCACAGCATCCTCTGGATAAAATATCCAGCCCCCAGCTGGAGAAACATCCGGGGATGGGTGAGCAGCTGGCTCAGGGGCCGGGCACCAAGGGTGGCAGTGACAGGGGTGACACCGGGCTGGCATTGAGCACAATTTAAATCAGAGATTAAACAATTAGAGAGTGTCCAGAGGAGCCACGAGGTGGGGAAGGGCCTCAAGGAGCAGCTGGGGGTGCTTGGAATGTTCAGCTGGAGGAGAGGAGCCTGAGGGGAGACCTCGCTGGGTCCCGAGGACAGCGCAGGGACAGGAACCGAACTCAGCAATGTCACAATCAGGGACAGCACCCAGGGAGCAGCTGGAGCTGGGCCAGGGAAGTTTAGCTTGGATTTTAGGACAAGATTCTTCCTCCCGAGGGTGCTGGCACTGCCCAGATCCCCAGGGAATTGTCCCAGCCCCCAGAGCTCCAAGAGCTGCCAGGGATGCCCAGGGTGGGATTTTGGGGGTCTGGGCAGGGTTTGGATCAATGATCCTGTGGGTCCCTCCCAGCTCAGGATAATCTGGGATTAATTTGCTTTGTAAAATCATTAATTGGAGATCAGCCATTGCCATCTCCCTTCAGCTGGATCCTCTGGGTGTCCAGGAGAGGGAAAACAGGGAATCCTTGGAGCTGCCAAGGGTTTGGGAGAGGAAGGATTGGGCAGGGCGGAGACTCCTGCCCATTCTGCACCGAAATGTTGAGTACAGAGACGGGAAGAGCTCTTTTTCCTTTCTTTCTTGTGTAATATTTCACGTTGGAGTCGGATGGACTGAGCGGAATCACTTTGTCCTTGTGCCATCATCCTGTACAGCGTTTGTATATATGATGGTTTGTAGAATGTTTTAATTTTTATGGTGCCTGCTTTTCCTGTAATGGCGAATTAATGTGCCTGCAGAGAATGCTTCACGTGTTCTTCAATTCCTAATTGCGGAAAGTGTAAAAAAAAAAAGAAAAAACGAAAAGCATTTTTTCTTTTCCAGATGTTAAACTCTGAGAAATATCAGATTGATGGGATGGGGTTTTGGGAGGGAGGAAGGAAACTAACTTTATACTCAATTGTGGTTTTTTTATTGTCATCACGCTTTTGGGTTTTTGTATTATCTACAATCTTTTTACTCTTACGGTAGATCGTTTTTAAATATACCACTGACTCAAAAAAAAAAAAAATAAACAATTATTTTAAAAACCTTGTCTAAGAAAATGAATACATTCCCTGGGTGGTTTTGATCCTTGCTGTAGAATTGTGGGAATTCTGTAGAGGGCTGTACAATTTATTTTTTTTTTCCCAGAACAATTTTGGGGGGAGCTCTTGAGAAAGCTGAAATCTTTTGTTGTGTCCTTGTCCCTGCAGGTTGGAACTAAAACATCAGCACTGAGAACATCCATGCCCATAGCGGTGGCTTGGGTATCTCTGAGGGAAATCTTCAGAAAATGAGATTTTTGTGATATTTTCCTCCCCAGGTTCCTGCTGCACCATGCGAGTTCCGAGCAGAAGTGCTTTTAAAACACCACTGGTGGTACAAAGGCAAAAATTCACCCTTTTCATGAAAAGTGGCTCCAGAGGTCAATTCTGTATTCTCAGATTTTTGCCTCCCACCGCGGTGTCACTGTGGATCAAACAAACAAACGCTGCCACTCAGAATTCCCTGTGGGATCTCATCCTGCAAAAAAATCACGAGATTGTTTTGTTAATCTCTGCTCGAGAGGAGCAGGCAGGGGAGGAGGATTCCTGGCTGCGGTCACTCACATATCCGTGCTCAATCAATAACGTGTTACAGCTGTAATTCTGTAATTCTTTTATTTAACTGCGAATTCCTTTGGAGGCTGCTCTCGCTGCTGCCAGGAGCTGGGATGCCGATGAGTTTTCCTCTCTTCTGTTCCATTTGCTTGCTGAAGGATGGGAAGAGCTTTCCCTTGGACCTTCCCATAAATTGTGTTGCTGATGATGTGTTTGTTTGCACACAATCCCTGCAGCTCGTGGCCCTGCGAGACTCCTCAGACAAGAGCTGCGCTTCCGGATGGGTCTCAGGGCACAAACTCCACATCTCATCTGTGTGTGTGGTTTACAAATATGCCAGCTGAGCCTGGGAATTGAGGATCGGGTTCTCAGAGCTGAATTGTTGCTGTTTTGTCACCTTTTTTACAGTGGAGCAGCTCCTGGGCTGGCACTCGTGGTAAAAACCCCCCTCAGCAAAGGCAGCGACTGCTTCATTCCAGGCAGGAACAATCCCAGAAAAGCTCTCATTTCCCAGGGTTTCTCTCTCCCTTTGCACTCCAGTTGGGAGCCAGAGCATCCTGGAGCATCCCGGAGCATCGCGGAGCAACCCAGAGCGTCCCAGAGCATCCCAGAGCGTCCCAGAGCATCCCGGAGCATCCCAGAGCGTCCCAGAGCATCCTGGAGCATCCCAGAGCATCCCAGAGCATCCCGGAGCATCCCAAAGCGTCCCAGAGCATCCCGGAGCATCCCAGAGCGTCCCAGAGCGTCCCGGAGCATCCCGGAGCATCCCGGAGCATCCCAGAGCCCTGGGAGTTCCTTGTCACGTTGTTTGTGGCCCAGCTGAGCTCAGGCATGAGAGCTCCTCAGGAAACACAGAACCAGGAGCTGACTGGACATTAACCAGTGCTGGGACCTCCTGGCTCTTCCATCCGCCCCATTTCCGTGGGAATTCAGCCCAAAATGCCTTCAAGGAGTTTTGTTTTCCCCACCCCGTGCCCTGAGCTGCCTGAGGAGAAGGTGAGATTGGGGTGATGGGGTTTGTTCGTCACCTCTTTATCCTCCTGCTGCCTCCACGCCCAAAATCCCCCCTCAGACCTCGTTCAAATCAATATTTCTGCTTGCAGAGGACCCATCCATCTCCTCCTTGGAATCGGCAGCATCCACCAGGATGAGGTTTGGGATCAATCAGGGATTAACCCCACCCAGGTGCTGTCCCTGTGCTCAGACTCCAGAGCAGCTTCCCAGGGCTCTGTGACACAAATTCCCCCGCAGGAAGCGATTCAGAGGTGTCAAGTTCCCGGAGAGTGGGAAAAACCAGTCACTAATTTTCCCTTCTTGAAAAGCAGCTTGAATCCACTTAGTGGAAATGAACTCCCGGTGCCAGGATGAAAAGGAGAATCCCTTAATTCCGTTTCCCTGAGCTCAGTGTGGGGGCGAGGGTGGATTTTACAGGTCCCTCACAAAACCACCCTGAGATTTGTTGTTTGCTTTTTAATCCCATTTATTTTCCCGGGGAAGCTCAGCACAAAGGTCACTCCTTGAGCTGGTTCCTGTGATTGACACTGATGATTACTGAAATGTCTCCCATGACCCCACAAATTCGGAGGGTAAAAATGCTTTTAAATTCCGGTTTTTTCTTAGCACAGGCGTTTTTCTTCACCCTGGCTGTAGTTTTGTGTGAATTTACGGAGGAAAAGCATGAAGAGCTTGCAGCAAAACGTGCGGATCGGTGTAAACACTTGGCTATTGGATGGGGTCTCTCCAGCTGTTCTCCAGTCAGGCTATTTATAGGATTTTTAATTTCCCTCGGGTTTTTTCCTCATATGGGTTCTGCAGACATGAATAATTACTGTAAATTGTGTTTCTCTATTGAATGACACTTTTTATTTTTCATTTCCAGGGTGTGTGGCATTGCGTTCGAGCGCTTCAGTGGGAAGTGGCGGGATTGAGTCACTCATTCCCAGTGGGCTGAGCGCTGGGGACACGTCCTGACCCCCTTGGGATGGTGTTAAACCCAAATATTCCGAGATTCCTCTGCTGCACAGGAGACCTTGTGCTGGAGTCAATAATTCCGGTTTTATTTCACGGTAAATGTGAGGCAGGGAGAAGAAAGAAATAGAAAAGAGAGAATAAGGAGAAGATATTTGTCATCAATGTCCTCACGAGGAACAGGCACAAACCCAAATGTGACAGTGGTTGTCATCAGGAAGGCATTTTTGCTGTGTTCTCCTGTTCCTGGCTGCTTTTCCCAATTTTATTCCATTTATCGCATCTCCTCAGCACCGCAATCCCAATTCCAAAGGAGTTTTTTCTCCATAATTCCCGCGAGCGATGCCGGATCGCTGCGCCCGCAGCGGAAAACCCAAAAATGAACTGCAGAACCTTTCTGGACTGCAGAAAAGATTCCCTGGCAGGATATGGAGCAACCGTGGGCAATAGTTCTGGTTTTATTTCACAGTCAATGTGAGGTAGAGAGAAGAAAGGAATAGAAAGAGAAGAGAGAATAAGCAGAAGAAATTTGTCATCAGCGTTTGAGGGGTCCTTACGAGGAGCAAGCACAAACCCAAACGTGACAGTGGTTGCATTTTTGCTGTGTTCTCTTGCTGGCTGCTTTTCCCAATTTTAATCCATTTATTGCATTTCCTCAGCACCATGATCCCGATTCAAAGGAGTTTTCTTCTCCATAATTCTCACGAGCGATGCCGGATCGCTGCGCCTGCAGCAGAAAACCCAAAAATGAACTGCAGAACTTTTCTGGATTGCAGAAAGAATTCCTTGGTGGGATATGGAGCAACCGTGGGCACGAGGAGGGACTCCAGAGCGGCGCGACGCGGATTCCGTGTGGGATCCCGGCGGCTCCCGCGCACGCGGAACGGCCGGGGAGGCAAAACAATCGCGGCAGCTCCAGCGCAGGCAAAACGTTTCTTAGCTCAGCGTGGATTCTGCAGCTGAAACCGCTCATTACCATCGCATTTAACGGGATGAACGCGGCTTTGGGAAGCGGCGCTGGAGAAGGCGGCGCGCGGAGGGCAGGGGGTGGGTTAAGCCGTAATTATCGTTCCTCTGGAAATCCGAGGCGTTTGCCTGCATTTCACTGCCAAGAAAACATCCAGAGAAATCAACCATAAATTAAATAAAAAATTAAAAGTAAAATTCCTTCTTTCAAAAGATGAGGCTCGTGTTACAGGAGGCCTGGCCTGAAATATTTTTTCCATTTTATTGATATCTGGTTGTCAATAATATTGACAATTGAAAAAATCCAAAGGAATCAACCATAAATTAAAAAAAAAATTAAAAGTAAAATTCCGTCTTTCAAAAGATGGGGTTTGTGTTACAGGAGGCCTGTCCTGAGATATTTTTTCCATTTTATTGAGATCTGATTGTCAATAATATTGACAACTGAAAAAATCCAAAGAAATCAACCATAAATTTTAAAAAAATTTAAAAGTAAAATACCTCCTTGCAAAAGATGAGGCACTTCCTTCCTACTGCTGTTACAGAAGTCTGTCCTGATATTTTTACATTTTATTGAGATCTGGTTGTCAATAATGTTGACAATTGAAAAAATCCAAAGGAATCAACCATAAATTAAAAAAAAGTTTTAAAGTAAAATGCCTTTTTTCAAAAGAGGAGGCTCGTGTTACAGGAGGCCTGGCCTGAGATATTTTTTCCATTTTATTGAGATCTGGTTGTCAATAATATTGACAACTGAAAAAATCCAAAGAAATCAACCGTAAATTTAAAAAAAATTTAGAAGTAAAATGCCTCCTTGCAAAAGATTAAGTTCTTAATTCCTACTGGTGTTACAGAAGTCGGTCCTGATATTTTTTACATTTTATTGAGATGGGATTGTCAGTAATACTGACAATTGAAAAAATCCAAAGAAATCAACCATAAATTTTAAAAAATTTTAGAAGTAAAATGCCTTTCTTCAAAAGATGAGGCTCTTGCTTCCTACTGGTGTTACAGANAACTCTGTCCTGATGTTTTTTCCATTTTATTGAGATCTGGTTGTCAATAATATTGACAATTGAAAAAATCCAAAGAAATCAACCATAAATTAAATAAAAAATTAAAAGTAAAATTCCGTCTTTCAAAAGATGAGGCTTTTGCCTCCTACTGGTGTTACAGAAGGTCTGTCCTGATATTTTTTCCATTTTATTGAGATCTGGCTGTCAATAATATTCCGTTTACTGCCCGTGAAGTTCCTTCTGTGAGTTCATTACCGTGTCCAGTTGGCAAACAGATTTGTTGTTGCTTTTTTTTCCAAGCAGCCCATTATTGCTGAGTTGCTCCTCAGAGGGAGATAATAGAGAAGAAAAATCGAAATAATGGGATTTTTAAAGAAGTTTGTGTCTTTCCTGACTTTGTGGAGGTGGGCAGGGATCTGTGGGAGGTCACATCTTGTTTTGTGTTGGATTTTCCTTCCACGGGGAGGGTTGGAGCAGGGAGTGGGACACTGTGGTGTACCATTTTTCGCATTTTTTGTTGGAATCAGTGCCTGGAGTCTCGTGCTGGGGCTGCAGAGAAGGATAAACCTCCTGAAGGAGTGTAAATCAAGCTGCTGCAAACCCCGGCGCTGTGTTTTAAAGGATGTCACTGCCACGCGCTTCACCCGAGCCGGGGCCAGAGGTCTCGTCTGGGGACATTTTTCCGTGCCGGTGCCTTTTCTGAGTGCCTTTCTTGTAATGATTGCTCTTAAATCACCTGCCAGGCAGCAAGTCCAGGTGCTGAAATGCTGGAATTTTCCATCACCGCTGAACCTGCATCCGACTAAACATCACCTCGCGAGCCCCGAGCTCGCGGGCTGTCACTGCTCCTGTCACAGCAGCGCTGCTCTCTGGGCTGGAAGAAAAAAGGACTGAAAACCTTTTCTTTCCGAGGTAATTTCGGTAATTCACACTTCTTCAGTCACAGAACGTCCATCCCCGTTTGTGAGGGCAGGAAACGCGCTGGGGATGGATTGGGATGGGTGGGAACGGGCAGGACCTGCTTGCTGCGGATAAATCGAGCCGTTTTTGGGGCCTGTTGTAGGAATTAGCTGGAATTTCTCATCTGAGGGCATCTGATCATTAAATCTGAGGAGCTGGAGCCTTTGTGGGAGGGTTTTCCCAGTTCTCTGCTCCTCCAGGACGGGGTTGGATGAAAAACCCTCGGAGAGGTTCCGTGAAATGAGATGCAAATGTCACCAACCAAACCCAAACATCGCAACGATCCTAATTAGGAAAATCAACGTGGGCCCTGCTTGGAGATGGGAAATAAATAAATAAATAAATAGCGCAAAATCAATCCTGGAGAGCAGGAGAAACCAGCCAGGCTCAGGAGCCAATAGCAAAGGGCTCCAGAATGCAGAGATCCTGTTTGAAATTATAATCTCAATTAATTGAGGCGCTTCATTTGCAGCTGGGTGGTGTTCCGGGCTTTTCCAAAGGTTCCCGAAGTTCTCGGCGGTTCCACAAAGGAAAATCTGCTCCTTGATCATGCACAGCCCATGTGTTTGTACACACGTGGTCTCTGGCTGCCAAATTTAAATCCTTTTTTTGGGGCAAGAAACAGGATTGGGAGGTGCAGAAAAAATACCAGGAACAGGACTGGGATGGGCACAAAAAATATCAAAAATGGGACTGGGATGGGCAAAAAAAATACCAGAAACGGGACTGGGATGGGCATAAAAACTACCAGAAACGGGACTGGGATTTGCACTAAAAATATTGGACAGAGGACTGGAATGGGCACAAAACCCACCAGAAACGGGACTGGGAGGTGCAGAAGAAATACCAGAAACAGGACTGGGATGTGCACAGAAAAAATCAGAAACAAGACTGGGATGGGCACAAAAATATCAAAAATGGGACTGGGATGTGCACAAAAAAATTCAGAAATGGGATTGAGATGTGCACAAAAAATACCAGAAATGGGACTGGAATGGGCACAAAACCCACCAGAAATGGGACTGAGATGTGCACAAAAAATACCAGAAACAGGACTGGGATGGGTGCAAAAAATATCANCTGCCAAATTTAAATCCTTTTTTTGGGGCAAGAAACAGGATTGGGAGGTGCAGAAAAAATACCAGGAACAGGACTGGGATGGGCACAAAAAATATCAAAAATGGGACTGGGATGGGCAAAAAAAATACCAGAAACGGGACTGGGATGGGCATAAAAACTACCAGAAACGGGACTGGGATTTGCACTAAAAATATTGGACAGAGGACTGGAATGGGCACAAAACCCACCAGAAACGGGACTGGGAGGTGCAGAAGAGATTTGTTGTTGCTTTTTTTTCCATGCATGGGAAAAATCAGAAATGGGATTGGGATGTGCACAAAAAATACCAGAAACAGGACTGGGCTGGGTGCAAAAAATATCAAAAATGGGACTGGGATGGGCAAAAAAAATACCAGAAACGGGACTGGGATGGGCATAAAAACTACCAGAAACGGGACTGGGATTTGCACTAAAAATATTGGACAGANAAAATATCAAAAATGGGACTGGGAAGGGCAAAAAAAATTCAGAAACGGGACTGGGATGTGCACAAAAAATACCAGAAACAGAACTGGGACGTGCAGAAAAAATATCAGAAACAAGACTGGGATGTGCACAGAAAAAATCAGAAATGGGATTGGGATGTGCACAAAAAATACCAGAAATGGGACTGGGATGGGCACAATAAAACCAGAAATGGGACTGGGGTGGGCACAAAAAGTTTCAGAAACAGGACTGAGGTGTGCATAAAAAATATCATAAACGGGACTGGGATGTGCACAGAAAAAATCAGAAACAAGACTGGGATGGGCACAAAAAATACNAAAAAAAATTCAGAAACGGGACTGGGATGTGCACAAAAAATACCAGAAATGGGACTGGGATGGGCACAATAAAACCAGAAATGGGACTGGGGTGGGCACAAAAAGTTTCAGAAACAGGACTGAGGTGTGCATAAAAAATATCATAAACGGGACTGGGATGTGCACAGAAAAAATCAGAAACAGGACTGGAATGGGCACAAAAAATACCAAAAATGGGACTGAGATGGGCAAAAAAAATATTAGACACGGACTGGGACGGGCTCAAAAAATACCAGAAACTGGGCTGGGATAGGCACAAAAAAAATCAGAAATGGGACTGGGGTGTGCGCAAAAAAAAATCAGAAGCAGGACTAGGATGAGCACAAAAAATTTCAGAAATGGGTCTGGGATGAGCACAATAAAACCAGAAATGGGACTGGGATGTGCAGAAAAAATACCAGAAACAGGACTGGGATGGGTGCAAAAAATATCAAAAATGGGACTGAGATGGGCAAAAAAAATATTAGACACGGACTGGGACGGGCTCAAAAAACACCAGAAACCGGGCTGGGATAGGCACAAAAAAAATCAGAAATGGGATTGGGATGTGCACAAAATATACCAGAAATGGGACTGGGATGTGCAGAAAAAATACCAGAAACAGGACTGGGATGGGTGCAAAAAATATCAAAAATGGGACTGAGATGGGCAAAAAAAATATTAGACACGGACTGGGACGGGCTCAAAAAACACCAGAAACCGGGCTGGGATAGGCACAAAAAAAATCAGAAATGGGATTGGGATGTGCACAAAATATACCAGAAATGGGACTGGAATGGGCACAAAACCCACCAGAAATGGGACTGGGATGTGCAGNAAAAATATCATAAACGGGACTGGGATGTGCACAGAAAAAATCAGAAACAGGACTGGAATGGGCACAAAAAATACCAAAAATGGGACTGAGATGGGCAAAAAAAATATTAGACACGGACTGGGACGGGCTCAAAAAATACCAGAAACTGGGCTGGGATAGGCACAAAAAAAATCAGAAATGGGACTGGGGTGTGCGCAAAAAAAAATCAGAAGCAGGACTAGGATGAGCACAAAAAATTTCAGAAATGGGTCTGGGATGAGCACAATAAAACCAGAAATGGGACTGGGATGGGCACAAAAAATACCAGAAATGGGACTGAGATGTGCACAAAAAAAATGAGAAACAGGACTGGGGTGTGCACAAAATATCGATTTGTGTTTTCCACTTAAGACAGAATAAAGTAATGCCAGAAAGCCCAAAGCCTGAGGTGCTGACGGATTTTTCCAGGGGCAGAGGCAGACAAAAGGACCCCCGGAGTTGTCCAGCAGCATCCCCAGGGCAGCAGAACCACCCTTTTATGTCCAAGGATGCTTCAGCACAGGAATTTTCCTCCTTCCTGTGCAGCAGAACGGGAGAGGGGAGCAGTGGGTCTGGTGTGAAGGAAACCTGTGGGGTTTTTAGGGTTTTTTTCCAGAATTCTTCCTGGAAAGCCTTTGAGCTGCCAACCCTTTGCCTGCAGATGGGGAAAGCCCCTCCTCCACATTTTCATGATGTTCCGGTGCATTCCTCTCCCTGAAAAAGGTGTGGGGACATTGATTTGCAGGAAAAAAATTGCAGTTATTAAAAAAAAACCCCTTAACATAACACCTTTGGCTTGTCCAACAAGATGTGAAAACCTTTTATCTTTTACTTGACATTCTGTTTGCCTGCTCAGCTTCATCACGAAACATTTCCTGGTGAAACCACAGAATTGCTGTTCAGATCTAATTTTTTTTTAATTTTTTTTTTTTTTTTCCTCCTTGACAGGGGATCCGTTCCTCCTGGGGAGACAGTAATTTTCTCCTCTGCATTGAGAAACTCTTCTCCTGGAGCTTCCTGGTGAGATCCTCTCTGCTGGTGGCACGGGGCTCTCACAGGCGGCTTCAGCTTTTGCTTTCAGGAGGGAAAAAAGGAAGAGAAAATTTGAATTTTGGGGCTGTGTTGTGACTGTTCTGGTGCAGCGATTTTTGCTGTAGGACCAGGTTCCTCCTTCCTCCTTTCTCCCTTCCTTTTTTCCTTCCTTTTCCACTTTTTCTTTCCTTTTTCCCTTCCTTTCCAATCCCAAGAGGCTGGTTGGTGACAGGGCACATAAAATCCCGTGTTCTCCTCAACTGAAATCCCTGGTACTTGGGCTCTGAGCTCTCCCTGGA
>VYZT01037690.1:0-14481 GCA_013400735.1 Pomatostomus ruficeps | reverse complement strand
ACTCAAACCGTCATGCACCTTTTATTGTAGTTTATTTTTTCCCGTTACTGCTCATTACCAAAGCATGTGTTTATGTAAGCAGAGTCTTTATTTCCCTTTATCAGCCTGTACCTCTCCCCAGTCCATGAGTTTTGCCAGAGACTGACTTTAGTAACATCACTGTGCTTTTTTATTAGGGAGGTTGCAAGAGGCCTGAACCAATCAAGACAAATCCCTTAAAAGAGCAGGAAAAATGGACCTTGTATAAATATGTTACAAATTAAAAAGGCAAGGAAGAGGCAGAACACAAGTAGGGAAACAACAGTGTGTTTTCACTAGGAGAATTCAAAGGCTGATAGATACAGAGATCCATACTGAAAAACATAGGGTGGGCCAAGTACCTAAGCAAGCATGCAGTGTCAGATATCCCTGATGCCCAAGTTATCCACAAAGGAACTGGCAAATATGGCACAATATTTCTGAGGTGTCCATGGTCTTCTGGAGTTGCAGCTGAACTTTAACAGCTGTGGTGGATATCTAAAATGCCAGTGAGTGCCTGTGTGTGTGAAAGTGTATTGCTCCTTTTTTAGACTTTTAAGGAAACTTCTGTCTATTGGTGAAGCTTATTAAACCCTGTCTTATGTCTCAAGTACTGCAAACTAAAAGCACTAACTGGATTACAATTTCAATCTCTTAACATTTAGTTTCCACCTGATCTCCTGAATCTTTTATTCAAAACTACACCATGATCATGATTAAAGTGCATGCAGGGGCCTGCGTCCATCTTCACTTTCTTTGGAAATCACAGACCTACAAAAAGGATCAGGTTGGAAGGGACCACAGTGACTCCTCTGGTCCCACCTCATCCCACATCACAAGACACAGGATTGTGTCCAGATGGTTCTGGAATATCTCCAGTGAGGGAGACTCCACAACATCTCTGGGCTATCTGCTCCAGAACCATCACTTAATAGTAAATTCTTCCTCATATTCAGGTAGAACTTCCTGTATACCAGTTTCTTGTCATTGCTTCTTCTCCTACAGATTCCCGTATCACTGAGCAGACCATGGTGCATCTTTTCAGACCCCCCCTGCTTTTAGATATTTATACACATTGAAGAGGTCCCCTGCCAGTGGTCTGTTCTCAAGTACGAACAGACCCAGTTCCCTCAGATTTTTCTCATAGGAGAGACGATCCTCAAAAGAGTCCCTTGATCAGCTTTGTAGCTCTCCACTGGACCCACTCCAGGAGCTTCGTGTCCCTCCTGTCCTGGCGAACCCAGACCTGGACACAACATTCCAGATGTGTCTCACAGGGCTGAGCAGAGGGGCAGGACCACCTCCCTGACCTGCTGGCAATGTTCTTCTCAATGTACCCCAGGATGCCACTGGCCCTCTTAGCCCCCAGGGCACTGCTGGCTATGGACAGCTGGATGTCCACCAGGACCCCCAGATCCTTCTCTGCAGAGCTGTTTTCCAGCAGATCACCCCCAGTCTATGCTGGTGTCTGGGGTTGTTCCTCTCCAAGTCTGGGGCCTGTGTTTGCTTAGTTGAATTTCAGCAGGTTCCAGTATGTTAATTTTCAACAATGTCAAATGACGTAGATAAAAAGGGGAAGCATAGTTAGGCCATGTTTTACATAGTCTTTATATTATTCCAAAAAAAAGAAAGGAAACAAGTGAACCAAAGGAAAAAAAAAAATACTACCAGAATGCTTTTCTTATAAACATGTGGAAGTTATTCAGACTCTGATTTAGTCTTCACATTTTCTTCCCTCTGCAAATACCAAGCAGATGAAGAATGTATCTCCCAAATGATGTATTTTAATTTGAGAGAAGATAAAAGACTGATATAGATCACTCATCTGTAGTGTGGTTGGGACCAACTTCCCTAAACCTTTATTTTTACCTCTTTTACTTTTTACCTTAATTCTGCATGACATTTTGAAAAGGCATCTCTTCAGTTTGATAGATGATTTTGTGGGCCAAGTGTCTTACCTCAGATGTGAACCTAAACAATTGCTTTCCCTAGGGGAGGAAAAATAACATATATGTAAGTAGTTAGTGTTATTCTTTGCTCTCAACAGTCACTGCAAATATACCTCACTTTACATGCAACCAGAAGACAGTTGATGATCCTTGCAACAGTGTCAGGTCTGTTTCATAAATCAGACAGCAGGAGACGGTCCAAAAGTCATATTGTGAATACTCTCCTGGGGTTTTAATAGGTTACCTTTGAATTGGAGCAAGCCCTCATGGGTCCCAGGCTGTTTGAACTCCATAACTGGGTTTTCCACATAAGTAGCTATCAAGCCAATGGGTCTTCTGGGTTCTTACTTAATATGCTTAGAGGTTTTGTTATTAGAATAAATGCCAGTTCTTTTTGTTACCGGATTCCTCAGCCTTTCAGAGTGCAGTTTTAAGTACTCTAAATGCCACCAGTACTCATTATCCCACCTCCCACTCCCCAGTGGAATTCTTAAGTGACAAGAAGGTGGAAAAATGCAGATGGCATAATTATATATTTTGCAGTTGATTAATCACCACCAAACATTAATCACATTTGGTATAACAATACATAATCAAATTCTTTATAGTAGAAATTAAGTTTCCTTCTGATAGGGAATGGATTCTTTTAGGATATTGACATGGCTTTTCAGCATCTGTTTTGCACCAGTTTCACATCTGCATTTGATTTAATCAGCTTTAGGGCTCAGAGAAAAAGAATGGCTTTAAGGTTTATTTCATGTTTCTAAGTGCACATGTTAATAATAGCAGACGTACAAATAGAGATATATCTGCTGTGACAAACAACTCTTTGTATGCTGTACTTACTCATTTTCTGCCTTCAATGGATCTTCTCTCTTTTTAAGTTAGTTTGTTGAACAGAAACAATCTAAGTCAGAAACAGAACTGTCTGATAGAAACAGTCTAAACCAGAAACTTTTGAAACAATCTAAGTTGGTAATATATTAATAGAAGAAAGACAGTCAAGATAGCACACCAAAAAATGAACTCCAGATAGCTTATCACAACTGTCAGCATCAAAGGCAGGAGGAATTTTTGTTGGCCCAATGGTCAAGGCACGGCGCTGTGGCCAGTCACATCAGATATATTTTCCACTCCACTGTGCTGCCTTTGACTCCCCAGTCTCCATGGCATGTCACATGCAGCTCTCCTGCCAAGGAGTAATCTTTGGCATTGGCTCAAAGCTATGACTCTGTGGCATGGGCTCACAGATTCTACGTTGTCCCAGATATGCTAAAATTGTTTTCAGCTCTGCAGATGTGGGTGATGGAGGCCACGGTTTTCATTTCCAAAACTATGCTTTACCAACTATATTATGGAACAGCCAGAGGCCAGTACATGTTCCATCACTGCTGCTAAATCTGGGTCACTGTGCAGTAAAGCAACATAAAATGTGCAAACCAGAGACAGAATAATCAAGGAGAGTTTAATTGCCCGCTACTAAAGGATCTGTCTCCTGGATAATACATGTAAACATAACTATAAAGAGACTCTAAAATCCCCAAAAATAGCTCCATAAGATTAACTCACTCTTTCATATTGATGTTTTAGTCCAACATGATATACATGTTTTTCTAGTAGATTAAATAATCTAGCTGCAGCACACAAGCTAGAGAAACCGCTCTTTTCAGGCAAGAAGTAATGAAGCTTACTTGGGATGTAGAAGCTCAAACTCAGCTCAAACACAGTCCAGTGGAGGTTTTTGAGGATGTTTTCTCCCATTTCTACAGGAAGTATTCTGATCCCCAAGTTATACAGGAAAGGAGATTTCATCCTCTCTCAAAGAATTTCATAGAGATACATAAGTTTTCTGTACAATCACTAGCATTTAGTTCCTCTGAACCACATTTTTAAGACACAGACTTTCTCTTCTAACTGTATGGGAGACTGTGAAAGACCCAAGGTTAGAAAAATATACCAAGATGAATGCCTTGGTTTGAATATGAAACCACTGGCTTCCATCAGAGTTTTCACAATTGAGATACAAATAATCTCTGGGAAAAAAAAAAAAAATTAAAAAAAGTCAACAGAGTTGTTTTTTTTTTTTAATTTAGAGATAATTTATACTGAATATTACCTAAACTCATCAGTTATACCTCTTATTTAAAGAGGAGCATTGTGCAAGCAGGTCACTAAGAAAACAGTGCAAAGGAAAATTGATGAGGCTGTATCTCACATTCAGTGTGTTCCACTCTTGATTTCAATACCTAAACATTGGATTCAGAGTATGAATGCATTAAAAATAATCATATTTGTCATGCTTTTCTGAGGGACAGCAAGAGAGCAAAATAGCACATACATATTTGCAATAACCATTTGCTTCTGCATGAACATTATTTGTAAATTAACCATGTAACTTACAAGGAGTGATTGAAAAAGCAGACAAATAAAACAAAAAACCAAACCCACCCCACTTTAAACTAAACTAGATCAACTAGGTTTTGAAACAAAGAACTGAGGCATGTTTTCTAAACACATAATTTATCTGCTGGTGCTCAAAATTGGGAGGTTACTGGCTTCTATGAAATACTTTTAAAGCTATGAAGAGTGATGCTGTAGAAATAAAGTGACTGATGTTCTGCCTATACAAACCTCAATAGGAGGTTGAAAAACACAGCAAGTGTAGCTTCTGAAGCTGGAGATAGGGAAACATTATGTTTTATTTTGCCCTTTAATATAAACCCCAAAGCATTGTTTCACTAAAACAGGTCTGCTACCTGAACTGAGTCCAACTCAGTCTCTTAGCACAAATGAAGGGATGAAAAACCCGTTCAGCATGTCACTGTAAAATTTCTGTGTTTATTGCTGGAATTAGCAGAGCACAGGGTCTTCACATTCACAGGTTTTGACTTCTATTCTGTTGCATACTGAGGAGATGTAGAGCCAGCTGTGCACTGCTTATTCATACTGGGAAACTGCTACTTGCCCAACATCCCCACTAATAACAAGAGGATTGCTTTAATTGGAAAGCTTAACAGTCATGGGAAACCATGTCTGAATCCTTAAGGACACACAAGGGCTCTGTCATGATCAATGGTAAATGGTAAAACTGCTTACTTGCTTGGGAAAAGTTTTTGTTTTGTCTGTCCATGCAAAATTCACTCGCCATTCCTGAGTGTTTTTCAGCCTTTGAATGCAAGAATTTTATGTGGTAATCATGCTTGCCAATAAATAAGGAGAACTTCAGGATCATGATTCAACCCTCAACATATCCCACTGTCCCCAGGAAGCCACTAGTGAACAGAAACTGAAGATCTGACTTGGGCTTGTATAGGCAAGGAATCATGATGCTCTTGATACAGTGTTTCTCGAGGAATAAACATAAAATCTCACAGTACTTTAAAAAAAAGATACTCTGGAACACGTGCATATTTTCTCAAAGTCTTTTAAATCAATCAATGTAGTTTAGTGCAAGTCTTTTAGCATGTAATGTTGATCTCAGTTAAGGCAAATTTTCCTTTCTAGAGCACTTCATGCAAAGTAAATTTGACATTAACACTGTTGGATAATCTTTTCACCCTCGATGTGAATATTTAAAGCAGGATTTAAAATATCTTAGAGGGAAGAATCCTAGTCTGTCAGTAAGTGGAAAAGCAATGAAGCAATAGGTATTTCTCATCCTTGTTTTTACAGTGCAACATTTTTAGGGAAAAAGACAGAATCTAGTCCTTTGACGCACTTGGCATAAACATTAGAAACATGTTTTTCTGATCAAATGGGACAGGTTGAAGATAATAAACACTCATTAAATATCTTTTCTATGGTCATTGGGTAATCAAAGTCATAAAAAAGTCTTTTACCACAGTAGAACTGCTTCAAATCTGTAAAGACTTTATAGCTGGAAAATAGGCTTTTATATCCCAATATTTATTAATTAATGTTTGTATTTCTGAGCACATATCTACAGATCTAAGAAATAACTGGCTAACCTAGAGATATCAGAATCACCTCTAAACGTGTATTAGTAGGGAGAAAGGCAATATATTGAAAATAGAAATATTTTAATTTAACCAATTAAATAGAGCTAGGGAAAAACAGATCTGAGATCCCATACTGGGCTTACATGACTCGGTTTTGGTAGTGGAGGGGCTGCAGGGATGACATCTCTGGGAAGCTGCTGGGAGCTTCCCCCATGTCCAGCAGATCCAATGTGAGCTGGTTCCAGGGTGGACCCACTGCTGGCCAAGGCTAAGCCTGTAACAAATGATGGCAATGTCTCTGTGATAACATATTAAGAAGGGAAAAAACATATTATGTAGAGGTATTTCTGGTCAGACAAGAGTGGAGTGAAAATATATGAGAGGAACAGCCCTGCAGACACCCAGGGCAGTGCAGAAGGAGGGGCAGGAGCTGCTCCAGGCTCTGGAGCTGAGATTCCCCTGCAGGCCCTGGAGCAGAGAGGGCACAGGGGAGCAGAGATCGACCTGCAGCCCCTGGAGGAACCCAGGCTGGAGCAGGGGGATGCCCAAAGGAGAGATGTTAACTCATACGACGCCCATCCTGAAGGAGGCTTTGGGCAGGGACCTGCAGACCTGTGGAGAGAGGGGCCCAGGCTGGAGCAGGTTTTTGATGGGAGTTGTGACCCTGTGGGGTCCTGCACTGGAGCAGCCTGTTCCCACAGGACTGCACCCCCTGAAAGAGTGGTCCTTATTGGAGCAATTCATGGAGACCTGTCTCCCACGGGAAGAACCCCACACTGGAACAAGGGAAGGACTTTGACCCCTCTCCCTGAGCAGCAGCAGGAAGGTGTGATGAGCTGACTATAACCCCCATTCCTATCTCCCTGTACCACTAAGGCGGAGGAGCTAGAACCTGGAAAGAAGAGAGGTGTTGGGGGAAGTTGTTTTTAAAATTTACTTTACTTCTCATTATCCTGCTGTGCTTTTGTTGGTAATAAACTCAGTTAATGTCCCCAAGCTGAGTCTGTTTTGCCCATGATAGTAATCACGGACTGATCTCTTCCTGTCCTTAATTCATGAACTTTTTGTTATATTTTCTCTCCCCTGTCCAGTTGCAGAGGAGAACAAGAGAGTGGCTGTGGATTTTGCCAGGCACCCAGCTGGAGTCAGCTCCCTATGGATGCTCAGCAGTTTGTGCCCTCCTGGAATATCTGTATAATGTTATGGGGCTGCCCAGATTTATAGATCAAGTAGTAACATGCATCTGATTTGGAAAAAATACACAATGGTAATAGAAGGATGTCAGTAAGAAGCCTTCAGTGTACTTATACCCTCAGGAGTCCCCTCCATGATATTTCTGATGTAATAATAGACTAATATAAAATCCTGTGCTAATACTTTTGCTCACATCTCTCTCAGTTGTTTCACAATCTAAACTTCCCTAGACATTCACAAGAGTTGTACCTGAACAAGGACCAAGCAAAGGCAGATTCAGCAACTCAGGAATAAGTAATCTGAGGGAACTATATTGATTAGCTATCTCTATTCTTGTTTAAACATATTCCTGCTACATTGTTGACTGAGAGGATTTGCATTTGAAAGCAGAATGTTCTCCAGTGTTGGGGAAAGGGTGAAATGCTCACTGTATATTTATGGAAAATAAACTGTTAAAGAGAGACAATCAGCTCTGAAACTTCAGGCGTAGAAAGAGAAGAGAGAGAGGTAGAAAGAAAGAGAGATAGATATCTAGCAGCTTTTGACAAGTATGCATAAATCTTCCTGAAGGGTAGAATCACCTGAGGAAAGAGTGTGAGAGACCATTAAATGCTAAGAGTTTTACATGATTCGTGAGGAAAATGTGGAAGTTTGCAAGGCATGGACTAGCAACTCCAAATGTAGATTGAAGATCATCAGGAAGGCCCTTTGTCTGTGAAGTATTTGGCTGAAAGGACTCATGTTAAGAATGTTGCTTCATAAGGTCAGCTACCGGTAAAAGACAGCCTTGCTTTCTGGGGTTGCTGAGCAGATGTTGTTTGTGATGGACTGTTGTTGCAAACCTCAGCAAATCCAGCATTTTTAAGCAGTAGCATTTAAATGTCTTGCCTTCTAAGAAACTGGACTGAAAAATCCTTACTCTTGGTTTCTAGGCCAATCTTCTCACAGGTGCAGCACCCCTGGACTGAGTGATGAATGACACTGGTTATAGTTCATCTGTGTTTGAAGATATACATACTGGTGCCAGTTAACTCCCTTTCCACAAAGGGAACAACACAGTAATGTATTGAAGGGAGAAAAGGAGTTTCTTTATCCTACATTCTTCTATCAATCTGTGCAATTCTCAACTTTGAGCCCATTGATTATCCTTACATGGCTTGTGGTAGAAAGTGAGGAACTTTTCTCTTCTGGCTTGAGAGTGCTTATATTTTTTCTGCTACCATGAAATGGGGCAAAAATGAAAGGCTGTTAATTTCCCACTTTGCTGGCTTTCTCACTTTTCCATGCACTTGTGGGGACAGCCATAGAGGCAGTATTGAAATCCCTTACCCAGTATTCAATACTTGTCCTGAGGACTCATGTACCTTGTTTGTTCCTACCTTTCCTAAATGGTGTTCTTGAACAGCATCTGAATGATATTATTTTACTTTTCTTCATAATGTTCTCTCCTGGTGAAAATCCAAACCGAAAGGATCCACTCCTGTCCCACACCGCAGTTTGTATTTCATGACCAATAATCAGACACAGTGATCTTCACTATCTGGAAAGACAAATAAGGCAAAGTCGGCGAAAACTGAACAGTTGAGAAGTTGCTTAGCTGTAGGATTTGGCTTAGGTTTGTGGCACTTTCTTTCCTAAGAAATGAGATCTATTGATAAACCAAAGATCAGATAATTCTCATTTTCTCTTGTGTTGCTGTGATATCAGACAAGATCATATCAAAAAATCAATATGGAATTTCAGAAGATGCAATGCTTAGTAAATTATTTCCTCCTTAGTTCACAATGTCTTTAGATATTCCCCAGTATGACTGCGGGGAAAGTGGTGATTTCATCTCAAACACAGACACGCCTTTTCACTTGGTTTACTCTGATCTGTTGATGACAATACAAATCAGCTATGCTAACTTGATAAAACAAAAAATAAAATCATGCTGTCCTTGCACATGACAGAAGTTTGCATGAACTGTTGCAGAATTCGATAACCAAATATCTCTACAATTCTTGTTTTTGCTTGTCTATACCAGCATAGCAGCTGATGGGACAGTAAAGACCATAGTCCCTTTCCCTCCAAAAAACCCCAAAACTTAGGGAAGAAAACAAATTTTTAAAAAAGAAAAACATAGTAGAAAAGGGGAAAAGAAAGGAAGAATAGAAAACAAACAAAAAAAACTCCCAACAAAAAATGAACCAACCAAAACAAAACAAAAATATACCCCCCAAAACTCCTCCAAAATTATTCTCAAAGTACAAAACTCAGGTCAATGCTTTCCTAAATTGTTAAATGACAAACAACTCACTTGTACCTTTCTATTAAGATAAGCACAGTCCACCACTGAGAAAGAACTCAGGCCAAACAAAGAAATAAAGGATGATCCACCTCAGGTAATTTTAGGTGCCTATGCCTTTTATGTTTAGTCCTCAGCTAGTTTTAACATTGTTTCTACAATCTATTAAAAAGAAAGCCAAACCCAAAATCAAAACCTGACAAACTTGAAGAAAATCAATCTGATTAGCTGACATATTTTAGATTTCTAGTTAAGAATAAGGTGTATTGCACCTTAAAAGTAACTATTTATCTGGTTTGTTTAAGAGAGCTAAAGGATCACTAGCTCAGGAGAAAGTCTACATTTAATTAGATAAGGACTGCTCTTAGTATTGGCAATAATGATAGCAGTGGGATTAATGTGACTCTTAGGGCTGTCACCAGATGCCATAGCTTCAAGGCACGTAGAGTTTTTATGCAACGTTTAGGGAGAGATACATAAGAATGAGATCTTCAGATGCCAGAATCTGAGTGGTTTACTGAGCAGTCTAAAAGATTCACTTATCTATTGTAATGCAAATGTCCAGACCTCAGCTGAAGATTTCCTTCCTCTGCCTTAGACTGCAAACTATGATTTTTTTTTCTTAAATTCAGAGCTCCAGCAGGTCATACCATGTTGCTTTTTTTTTTTTTCCCTGTGAAGCAGCAACATGGAAAGGAATTGCAAGTGTTTGCACTCTGCCTTAAATGTTCAGCAGTTGTAGCACATCCTTTGAAAAATCTTTCTTTAAATACTCAAAGTGTTTAATTTATGAGACCAGAACTCCCACATCTCAGGAGGGAATCTCCAGTGCGATCAGATATTCTTTGGTGCATTTCTAGCTTGGTAAGAAAGAGCAGACAAAGGAGAGAAACATGGAGAAAGAGGGACATAGAAATCAATGAACTAAAAATGAGGAAGCACTATATACCAGTTCCCAAATGTATTAAATATTTCATTAACTCTCACTTTTGTTATTGTAAAATATGCTGATTATCTACTTTTGATCAGCCTTAATAGGAAAGATAACTACCACAAATATCTGTGGTGAGAGCTTCCAAGGCCAAATAGGTTGCTCCCAAACAGTTACGCAACCATATGGGTAGGATGGAGGCAAAACGACAGAGACAACCCAAAGAAGAAGAACTTATTTTTACTCTAGAGTTTAACTTTCAGACTCTGTTGTAGCCTAGAATCTGCTGCGTAAGGCTGATCCGAAAAGCACCATCTGAAAATGCTGAGCAGAGTGGTCTCTACAGAGACACACAGGACACGTTTATCCAGATTTCAGGTAACTAAATAAAATTGTCTAAATGGCCACCTTAAGGCATTTAAGATCTGCCTGGGACAGATAGATATGATGTAGAAGCTACAAGAGGTCTGTTTCTGTTTGGGTTGGTGGCTGAAGGCACCTCAATAAGTTTCCTGATTTCTGGGGTCTGGGCACAGGCTGGAATTCTAAGTAAATAGCTATGGGACCTCCTTTTTTGCATATATCTGCAGGTAAAAAATCAAGGTTTCAGTGATTTTGATGTTTACAGTATTAAAGCAAGTATTAAATAGGGATTCTGAGAAACAAAAAGCATTTTGTGACTTCAGTGCTGAAGTAACTTGCCTATTTCTATTAAAGAAGCCTTTCAAGGAACTGAAAACAGATCTTCCAAACTTCATTCTAGGGCGTCAGAAGCCACACACTTCCTTTAAGCATAATACTGTGAAACAGATAAATAAAAAGCAAAACATTGTTGACTGCATAAGCTGAAAGTTTTAAAAGGCTTTCTTTCATTCTGCCTGAGTCACTATAAAGAGTCCTGGCTCTTTTTTTTTTTGCTTTCTGGGAAATAAATCTGAACTCACCAGCCATTGTTTCAAAGCAAAAAGTTTTAAATCAAAAAGGAGAAGAAGAAAGAATAAAAAAAAAAATCAAGTTCAGAAAACTTTTGTAGTGCAGAAGAGCCACTAAGCATACAGCCATGTATTCTCAGAGTAAATCACATGCGTTTTTTGCTCTGGTGAGTGATCCATATTTTAAATGTCCCCATATACCATTATCATGCATAAAAACCTGTCACTATTATTCATGTCTTTCTCCCAATATCCATATTTTGACATTACCACTGAAAAGATCCAGTATGCTCAGTGGCTTCTTAAAAATAAATAATTGAAAGCTACTGTAAATTATATTAAACCTCGACATGGCTGACCCTCTCTTGCT
Source organism: Pomatostomus ruficeps (assembly GCA_013400735.1). NCBI lineage: Eukaryota > Metazoa > Chordata > Aves > Passeriformes > Timaliidae > Pomatostomus > Pomatostomus ruficeps. Next base: position 2,841 of record VYZT01037690.1, on the reverse strand, counting down.
TCAGTCCATTGCTATCTCTTTAAATGTATTCACTCATAAATTATATTGTAATTTGGAGGTGCTGAAGTCTTAAGTTTTTTGACTCAAATGTAACTTCTTTCCCAATGCATAATTCATTTTCACTTTGTTCTTGGTGCTGCGTGTGCAATCGCATTTTTGGCAGCCAAATACAGGCTGAAATCAACAACTCTGTAAAGGGTGAGAATGAAATCAGAATGGACGGCTTGGTGGAAGAAATATTAAGCATGTCACAATGTTTTGTACTCTATCTTGTGAAATGGAGACGAAAACCTCAAACAACTCTTGAGTTTACAAGGAATGACATTTATAGCCTGAAAATTATCCACTGCTGATGTCATGTTGTTGTTGCATTTAATTACTTTTCATATCACATAAGCTGATGGCTTCTGAATGTTTTAATGCCACAAGATTTTTTGATGGAGAACATACACTCCCATTTTCCATTTTTTAAACTGGAATAAGTCAGTCAATCTCTGCAGATTCAGATGAGAGACATCAGGCTTATCCAATAAAAATGAGTCACTAACTTCAGAATACTGACCTTATTTTCTGAGATAGGGTCCTTGCAAAAGTCTTGAAACTCCCATGAATTTAGCATGACTTGGGTCAAAATTTCACCTGCTTTAAGGCAAAGTAGTTTTCCAACCTTATGTTGACTGACAGTCATGTCTTTGTTTTTATGTTTTCAACATGAATAAGTAGAACTGAAAACAGACTCATTCAAAAATAACATCCTCCAGCATTATGGTTTTCTTAACACGTAGTTATATCTGCAAGATAGCAAAGCAGACAGAAGTGCAGCTGCAAAGTGATGGATCAATGACAGAAACATGTCATATTGATAAGCATTCATGAAGATTTCACATGATCAAGCATAAAGATGGCAGGTTTTTTCGAGATCACACAGCACCTTCAAGATAGAAAGGTGAAGAGGAAGCAGTGAAAATTCAAAACAACCTAGGAAAGTGAGAAGTGTAGAAGGACAAACTTACAAAATAATAAACGACACATAATGACCCAGGAAGACTTGCATAAAACCTGAGAGATGATGGTAGTTAGGGCTAAGGTGTTATGAGGACTAAAGGTAGAAAAGAAAATAGGGTTCAAAAGGCAGTTGAGCCATAGAAACACCTCTCCCCATCAAAGTGTACTTAGGTACTCAACATTTACCTGAACAAAGTCACTATGTTATAAATAAGCACCTCTGTAGTATTAAAAGTGCCTAAATCTTGTTATGTGGGGCAGAAAATCTGTGATGACTACCATAACCTATGTGCCAGCAATGGCAGCCCACCTGGACAACATGACTGTTCCTTTTGTCATTTCTTCTTTTCCGGCTCCCCACTTCCCACTTGCTTCAGTTCTCTGTTGTAAGTTCAACCTTTTGTCTGTAGCTCTGAAATATGGCACAACTGAGACCCTTGAGCATGGCCTCATTCCTTAAGTTGTCAGTGTCTACCTGACACTTTCCTCTGTCCCTGGCTGGCCTGATTTTATCACAACTTTAGTCAGAAGGATAACTAAGCCAGCAGAACTCAAGATCATGGTTTCAATGTCGTGAGTGACACATACCTTTGCTTTTTGTCTAGCCTTTCCTCAGTTCCAGCTTATGATCTGTGTTTTTCCCTCCTGATTTCTCACTATCCATCTGTCCCAGCATTGCACCTTGTGCTCATTGTTATAGCAGTGAGGCAAGCGTTGTTTGTACGATAACACCTCCCATCCCAGTCTGCCTCTGTGTTTTTTTCATGTTGTTCTGCAGGACTAGAACAGCTGTCCTGAGGTAATATGCCAAGCCCCTTAACCTTGCATTATTCAAATCTCTTCCTAGGGAAGGAAGAAAGTCTTCCACTTGCAGGAAACTTTTGTCAGTGTATATGGTGTTATCTCAACCCTATTCCTCTCACCAGAGAGGAGAACAAACCTATTGCATTAAACAGGTTCTTCTTAAAAGACTGTCTTCACCTTCTCTGTCTTAATCAGGCAGGGTGAGAATTTCAAAGAAAATAGTTGAAATGGGACATTTAACTAATCTCTTTTGAAATCTCTGACACAAAAAAGAAAAAAAATCAAAGTGAATTACAATGAAGAAAAAGAAGATGTCTGAAATAAAATCTGCATCCATAGGTTTTGACAGCTGCAATATTATAGGCTGAATTAATGTTCCATAAATATACACTGGGCATTTCCATTATAGTAATGTCACCTCTCATTGTCAGTTAACAGGTGCCTGTATAGTAAACCACATCTGACTTCTGAGCTGTACCTTGAGTTGTATTTTCTGATATCAAATTATACTACCTTATGATGGCATACAGACAGTCTTTAATTTTTCAATTGAAATGCTATATTAAAAAAATCGTCCCCCTCCAAAAATAAATAAATAAATAAATAAATAAATAAATAAACCCCCAACCAACAACAACCAAACAAGAAACACAAGGGAAAATTTTGCAATTTCATTATACTCATCATATTGTAGCATATCTTAAAGTGAGGTGAGTTGATGTGTAATTGTCAACTGTATCACTCACATCAACAAATACATAAAAAAAGAAACCCATTAGCTATTTTAGTTATTTTCAGAACTATCTGTAAGGCAAACCTTAAATGAAAATCATCAGTTAAAACACCAGGGCTTATTTTAGATACTTTTTGCTGTTAAGAATGATGGCTATAGAATGAATTAGAAAAAATACCTCCCCACACCTAAAAGGAAAAGATGTAAAAATGAGGGAATTTCTGAATAAAAGTGGCATGGAATCAGTGACTTCATGTGCCTGGATGAAAGTAGGATACCTGTTGTTCTGAGTTTTGCAG
>VYZT01037687.1:18863-72762 GCA_013400735.1 Pomatostomus ruficeps | reverse complement strand
ATTATTATTATTATTTTAAAATTACAAGATTGGGATATAAAGCAGCTACGATTTCAAAGTTCTGATCAAAAATGGATAAATGGGTATTATGATACTGAAAGAATGCAAGAAAATTCTTTTTTTTGCATTAGAACTTTTGAGGACTTGTGAGAAGGCCATATTTTGGGTATGTCTCCAGTCATGGCCGTTTGGAGGAACGTTGCAACTCCTGATCAGTCAGGAACCCAGCAGAGTTTGCCCTGTCCTGAGGCATTGTCTTCCTTCACATATTTTCCTTTGGGGCTTTAAGTTACACCATTTTTCTTCTGGATTGGTGACTGAATGCAGCAACTTGTTATCCCAACCAAATAGCTTTTGCTAGCTTTATTTCAATCACAAGACCCAGGACCTGATGTGAAAGAGCAGTGAATATTATCTAACTTAACTTTTGCATGGCTTTCAACACTGTCTCTCACAACACTGTCATAGGTAAACTCAGGAACTGTGGGCTGGATGAGTGGACAGTGGGATGAATTGAAAACTGTCTGAACAGCAGATTCCAGAGGGTCATAATCAGTGGCACAGGGTCTAGTTGGAGGCCTGTCATGAGCGGCGTCCCCCAAGGTTCAATACTGGGCCCAGTACTGTTTAACTTACTCATCAGTGACTTGGATGAAGGTCCAGATGCCTCCTCAGCAAGTTGATGGATGGCACAAAGCTGGGAGGAGTGGGCAATACCCCTGAGTGCTGTGCAGCCCTTCAGAAGCACCTGGACAGGAGAGATGGGCAGAAAGGAACCATCTGACATTCAACAAAGGCAAATGCAGGATCCTGCACCTGGGGAAGAATAACCCTGGGCACCAGCACAGAAAAGCAGCTCTGCAGACAAGGACCTGGCGGCCCTGAGCCAGCAGTGCCCTTGTGGCATAGAGGGCCAATGGTATATTGGGCGCATTAGGAAGAGCATTGCCAACCATGATTTAGAGGTGATCCTCATCCTCCCGCTTTATTTGGCCCGGATGAGGTGTGTCTGGAGTGCTGTGTCCGTTTCTGGGCTTCTCAGTGCAAGAGAGACATGGAGCTCCTGGAACAGGTCCAGAGGAGGGTGACAAAGATGATGAAGGGACTGGAGCATCTCTGTTAGGAGGAAAGGCTGAGGGAGCTGGGCCTGTTCAGCCTCGAGATGACACAACTGAGAGAGGAGCTCATCAATGTCCATCAGTACCTGAAGGGAGGGTGGCAGGAGGATGGAGCCAGGCTCCTCTCAGTGGTGCCGAACAATAGGACAAGACTGTTCACTGCCAATACTACTATCATACATCTTGCCATGTCTATACCAATATGAAAGTTCATGGAATAAAACCTTCATGAGGGATTCCGATCTTTCCATAAATTTCTCCACTAACCTCATCAGGAAGGCTAAATAATATCAAACTTGCTTTGCAATTCTTTCTTTCAAACCGCCACGCTTTATAAGTTGATGCCTACTATGGCATACAAGATTTTCCAGAACAACCTCAGGTTATACTAATGTCATTGACTGCAAAGTATTAATCTTAGCATTTACACAATTTGTGGAATACAAATGTATCTATTGTGTATCAATTAAAATTACACTGCTTAGACAGTTTATAATGAGAAAGAAAAATCACATGTTCATATACTCAACTTTCTTTGTGCCAACACATTATCTTTGTCCCATTAAAGAGCTTTATGCCATCTGTACCATCTGTGATACCAGCTGGCACATTGGTCCAAAAATATCTCTTCAATTATAGTATACTGATTAGTTTTTATATAGATTCAGTTGTAGCTTAACTGAATTATAAAAATAAATTTAAATTGGGGTTTTTTTCCCCATTTCTGTGATTTGATTTTGGTAAAAAAATTCTAAAAGTTCCTGTTCTTTTCCTGAGATTTGGAGATTTTATAGTTTGAATCACATAAAATGATTAATGAGGTCATAAATTAAATAAGTTAGGTATTTACACCATGTTCAAAATGAGACACTAACCATTTCTAGCAAAAATGAAATATTATTTTGTTATTATTTATTATTTAAAAATCACAGAATCACAGAATCAACTAAAAAAAAGTGAATATTTTTCCCCCAAATTCTCCTTCTAAACAAATACAATATACATTAAAAAGGTAATTTTACAAAGCTAACAAATGGGTGATATTTCGTTCTCCTATGTAAAGATTTAACTTATCAGAATAGGGTTATTTATATAAAACAAACTGAATGAAATTCCTTTTACAATGAGAGTTAATGGTGATATTCTCATTCATTTCACCAAGCCAAGATTTAGCATCACACAATTAACTAAAAGGTGTACATCTTTCTGTACCCCTCACTCCTTATAACTCAGGGATTGATGCTTAGATCAATCATATTACCCCAGCTTTTAAGCTGAACTACAAGCAAAGATCTGAGCATTATGATATGAATCCTTCCCACAGAGAAATTCTGGTGTATATATTAATTACATAGGAAGTATACATCAAAAGAACTGTACTGTGATCATAAATCCTTAACAGCATTAGTTCAGCCCCTTTCTACATATGCATTATGGTGCAACCTTTTATTGACACGATGATGTGCTTTAGTTTGAACAGGAGTTTCTTTTGATAAGTTAATTTAATTCACATATATTAACTATTTACCAAATTCAAAACTTCACACTTTCCTCATTTTGTGTCCCCATAACTTACTTATCAAACATTATTGAAAATCTGAACTGAAAACAGAGTTCTCTCTGATGTTCATCACTGCAGTGTCTGAGTGCTTCACAAACATTAATACATTTATATTCAAAATATGCTTGTGAGATGAGAGGTTATTATTATACCTACTTTATGCAGAACAGAGGCACAGTGAGATTAAGATCAAAGGTATTGACTAATTTGGGCACTTGGTAGGAAACTCATGGAAGCTCATTTTCACAATGCTTAATACACAGCCTTTCATATATGTTCAAAGCCTAGTGAGTAATGCTGCAAGTGCTCAATATTCTGCAAATCAAACCCCAAGGATTCACTCAGAAAACAAGAAACACATAGTGTGAATACCTAAAATTTGTCTTAACTGACTCATTTCACGTCACATCAGGGGAGGTTTAGGTTCAATATCAGGATATCAGGAAAGGTTTTCAGCCAGAGGGTGTTTGGGCACTGGAGCAGGCTCCCCAGGGAAGAGGTCACAGCATGAAGCCTGACAGCATTCAAGTGTTTGAACAATACTGTTGGGCACACAGTCTGATTCTTGGGGTGTCCTGCACAGGGCCAGGAGCTGGACTCGATGATCCTGATGGGTCCCTTCCAACTCAGCATATTCTATGATTCTATGACACAGGGGCTCTGTGGGAGAAGAAATCTGGTTCTCCAGCATAAATTAACCATATGGACTTCTTTTCTTTTTTGTATCCTGTTTTGTTCACTATTTTCTAAATTGCTCACTCAACGATTATGGAATTGCACTGGTTTTTTACTAGAAGTAGAGGGTTTTTGGTTTCAGACAAATTTGACAGCTAGGAAAGAGATAAAAAGATAGCTGCAGTAGGTTACTATGTCCCCCTATCATTCAAAACTAGAAGGAGATGGAGTAACTTCTGTGTTTTTATCACAGTAAAGGATGTTGAGGTTCAGAAATACAAGAATAAATTTTATGTTACTGTAAGGATATACTGTGATGATTCCCCTACTGCATCTAAGTTTGATTTTTCTCACTGGTCACTTTTCATCTCAGTTGCATCAGCAGTGAATGAAAGGAGTTAGTTTAAGCAGTGAAACTGTTGCAGATTGGAAAGGGTAGCTCTTGTCAACTGAAGGGTCTTCAGTTATAAAATTTTACCTCTCAACCAGCAAAGATAAACACAAATGTGCAAAGATAAACATAGAGACATTTATAACAGCTCAGCTGATAGATGCTGCAGTCAAAAGCTGTAGTATTTTTATGGCTTTAAATATATATATACATTAAGTATAACAAGGAAGTCAGATGTAGCAATGCTAATTATATTCAGAGGAACCTGATGATGTGAACTGACAGAGGTTTAACTATGATGTATTCTTGCTGGCAGTCCTTGCTGTTACATTCAAGACAACTTGAACCTATGCATATCTTTAGGCCAGCAGTAGATGATGAAACCAGCTTCACTTTGCTATTGCCTTAGACCTTGAGTTCTTGTACCGTCAGAAAAAGGTTTTCTCTACTTTTGAGAATAGTAAGTCCAACCCTTTCAAGTATCTTGCTTTTACACTCACAAGACCAAAGATAACAAAAATTAATTGATGTACTAGACTTTTAGTATTACAAGTATTGAAATTTTTCAGCTTTTTCACCTATAATAATATTACTTTTCTCACCCTGTATAACAAAGAAATCACTCTGGCCTCAAACATGGAGGGATATAGAGAACAGTACAAAAAGCACATAGGTAGCTCCGGATTTCCTGCACCATTTTCTACGACATATGAGAAGCCAAGCATGCCTTCTGCTTTTCCTACCATATTGGCTTGCTGGCATCTGGCTGGGGTGATCTGGAAAATTCAGTTGCACTGTTGCCACATATGACTAACATTATTGTTGAGCTCACTCAACATTTAGATGGCTTGGTGAACAACTTCACCTCCTTTTTGATTTTTTATTAGTTTCTTGCACACAGAAAGGATGAGTAAGAAAGTTAAAGAATAACTGAGAATGCATCTCCTTGCCAAGAAGATAACGTTACTGTGAGGAACAGCACGGAGGTCCCAGCAGAACAGCATTACTGCGGTAATGAAAAGCCCCACATCCTCCCACTTATCCCTTTTGAGCTGAAAGAAGGGCGAATCTATCCTATCAGAACTGTTGTGTGCCAGAACTACCAGGACACACTGCAGCCTCCCACAGAAACCAGCATTTAAATTAAAATGGGGGGAGGGATGGCGAGAGTAAAGTAAGCAAAATGCAATTTTGTCATTTCCCTCGGTTTTTCCCTCCTTTCTTCTGCCCTAACTTTTCTCTTTGGAGATATGCTGGTTTTCCTTTTATTTTGATCTTTTGTGAAAAGTTGTAATGATTCAGCATGCCAAAAACAAAACAAAACCAAACCAAAAAAACCTGGTTTCGCATACTTCTTTTCAGAAGCTGCTTCTGCCAGCTACCTTGATCTGCAATAGAAGTGCTCCTTCCAGTCGCAGGATTTTTTACATGGACAGATGCTTGCAGGCACAGTTGTCTTATACTGCACTAATAGCCAGTACACTTTGGTAAACAAAATGCAGATATTGCCAACCACCACAATGAATTCAGTTTTTTATGAGCCATACCATTTATAAAAAGATATTCAGAGCTCTCATTTAATCTGGAATACTCTTAGTATATTTAGTCATTTAAATTGCTGGAATAATGCCCAGATGGAAAGTGGCAAGATATTTAAAGATTGATTCCATTTTCTATGTATGACATGAATATAAAAGCCCTTCCACTTAATCTAATATGCTTCTTTGGCCTATTGGTTTTGGATTGATAAAATGTTTTTAAATAAAAAATCAGCAGTTGGCAGACACAGTAAAAATTGAAGATACTGTGAGTACAGAGACCTTACAGGAATATATATTGGTTTCTTAAAGGGTATATTTAAGTTTCCAAAAGCAGTGAACCTCTACCATTTATTGTATTCCAATTCCAATTCCAATCAATTCCTTTAATTGCTAGAACTTGATTTTTAGGTAATAGATTTTCAATATATTAGCAACATTTTTTTTTTTTTTTTTAAGAATGGGACACTGATCTTTGTGTAAAAATGAAGGAAAATATGGGGAAACAAAACTAGATGTCAGATTCTCCAATGGAGAGGTCAGAACTTCATAGCTTGCTTTCATATTCAGACAATATAATTTCTATATTGTAGTACAATGGATAATTTTCAAATATCTGCATAATATTGCAGCAGTACCTCCAATTTTGTTAGAGAAACAAGAAGAATTAGAGAAACAATTATATTTCCGGTATAACTAGCTAATTAAAAAGTGGTTAATCAGCTATTCCTTACATTCTTCAGCCCAATTCAGGAAGATGGTAGAATTGTGCTCTAATAGTTTAAACTGACGGAAGGTGATCATTGGCAAGTAGGATTAATGATCTCCATAAAAAAACTAAATTTCATTATGCAGAGTCCAGAGTGACATTCCTGGAAAGGTTCCAGCCAGCTTGACGGTTCCTCATGCTTTTTATATTAAAAGAAAACACACACTTGCAGTGATTAATCAAAAACTAAATGGTTAATTAAAAGGGTATGTTAATAGCTCTTAATTAGAGCTAATTTAAAATTGTGCACTCTTAGGACGCTTATGCAAACTGCTTCGTGCTTATACTGGTCAGTATTAGGAAGAGAAAGAGACAAAAAGAGCAAAAAAGCTCATGAGTTCAAGGTGCTTTTCTGCAAATGCAGAGCTTTCAGGCAGCGATCTGTCATGAGTTAAGGCTTCATCTTCCAGCATCATGACCCTCCTGATAATGCCAATGCTGGAATTAGAAAGGTGGCGATTGCAGGAGACCATAAAAATCCATCCTGACATGAAGGAAACAAACCTCCAAGAGAAAAGGAGAAACAGACCTTGCTGTGTATTATCTGTATACCCAGGGAAGTATAAAGCAAGAAAGAAACTCCATGGAGTGATACACCTACATATTTCTGAGCCTTATTTCTCAGGGGTTAACTGTGGAGCATATTTTATCCTTTGAATGTTAAACCCTAGGGAGATCTGATTTCCATGAAATATCATTCTCTTTACATTACAGGCACATTCACTCTAAGGAGAACTAACTTCATATCTGCACTTTGCAACTTGCTATCTTCGTATTAACCATCTTTAAAAACTTAGTTATGGATAATACTCACTTTATTCCCATTTTAATGATCTGAAAGACAGCAAGAATTCCTAAATAGTACACTTTCCTCTTAATTTGTGACATTAACTATTACGGCTGCCCTGAAGAGAGTATTAGAAGCCTTACTGAGATTAGTTCTCTCCTTGCTACAAATTTAAAAGAAAATTACGTTCACGGGGGAGAGCTTCTAATTTTATTGCCATGATTTGTCTTTCAGAGTTAGCACTTGGCAAGAAGAGAACAAACTACAAGGTGTCCCTTTTTGCTCAGTAACTTAACACAAACTCCTTTGTCTGAGATTATAATGGGTGAACAGATTTGGGGTAAAGCAGAAGAAAAAATATTAAAAATAGATTATTACCCCTCATCTTTTTTACTTTTCTTAGCATTTTTAAAACAGTTGTTTCATATCTAGTAAATATGTACAACTACATCTTTATTCTAAAGTGAAGAATTATTTAGCTAAGAATAGAATCCTATATTGGCTTCAAGGAAAAAAATTGAAATAAATAAATAAAAACGTTCACTTAACAACACTTTTACATTTAAATTGAGTATATCCACATTTTCCATCCAGTTCAGTGAGTTGAAAAAATACGCATACACAATGTATTCAATATTTGTTCAGAAGGTAAAACTTTCATAACATAAAATGGATCATTTGCACAGAGAGTCAGAAGGTATAAGGCAACATGAAACCTTGACTTATTAGAGCCAAATAAGAAAACTGCCACTTCATAGTTCATTGTAATTAAAGAAATAGGCAAAGCAAAGACACAAAGTGAAAAAGATTTACACCCTTTAAGTTTTCCTGGGTCTAAGTTCTGGGTAGCAAACTTAAGATTAACATGTACACCAACAGCAACAGCATCAAATTGCTAAAGCATTTTAACAAACATTTCAAATAGATGAAGTGGGCTAAACATTGTTTGTTTTGAATTCTCAAGTAAATTTCTCTTTGTAGTTTTTACTAAATATAGATTTCTGTATTGCCTAAATCCATTAAAGGTTCGATTTTTAAAGAATTTCTATGTTTTTTGTTTTCAGAGCATAAAATCTCACATATGTTAATCTCTTCAGTAATTAATACATGCAGTAATAGACTGCAAAGCCTCCTTTTTCAGCATTCAAGAAATATTGCATAGATTCATGATCTAATTATTTACATGTTGAGCATCTAGAATGGAAAGGAGAAGCAGGTCTGGCAAGGAACATGGTCCTTGGTTTCTCCACAACTTCTCTCTCCCTTCCTCAATCCCTCCTTCTTTTTCTTCCCTCCCCCTCCCCTCACCCCTTTTTTTCTCTTAGAGACTTTCAGACTCAAAACTGAGAAGTCCTGTGAACTGCAGTTCTACAGGCACATAGGATAAATGTTTCCTAGTGCCTCTATAAAGGTCCTCTCATGTAAATCTGTAATTTCAACAGAAACCAAACAATGCTCAAAGCATCTGTGAGAAAACTGAGGGAAAAAAACCCACAAAAACTATAGGATGTAGTTTGAAATGGCAAGAAGTAAAAAACGACACAAAAATTCAATTACTGGACAAGCTAAGATCTGAACTGTATATCAGCAATGCCTTTAGGAGAGGACTGTTAGTGACAAGCAGCTACTGGAACAAGGGAATGAAGTCAGGAGTACATGGTATTCCTGACACTGAATATCTGTTATTTATTGTTGTTTTCTGACACTTTTATCTACACCATTTATTTCATCTTTTTCCTGTAGGGAAGGTTCACTAGCACCAAGCAGATTTCACAAACTATCGCTCCATGCACAAGCAAACAAAAAAGATAGTTTTGCTTCAGTAACCAAGTTAGGAAAAAAATCCTGTTTTCATGAGATATGATAGTTTCTAATTAAGGCAGTTGATGGCTTTGATAGTGGAATGCAAACCCTGTATGTAATCCTGATGTCATCACTTTCTACCTTACATTTCTTTGCCTCATCACTTCACTGCTCAATAGAAAAATACACAAGAAGTAATGCTGAGAGACATTAGAAAAATATTTCAGTCCAAAAGGACACCTATCCTATATGAACAAAGGTTTTTTTTAACATTTCTTTGCCTCATCACTTCACTGCTCAATAGAAAAATACACAAGAAGTAATGCTGAGAGACATTAGAAAAATATTTCAGTCCAAAAGGACACCTATCCTATATGAACAAAGGTTTTTTTTAACATTTCTTTGCCTCATCACTTCACTGCTCAATAGAAAAATACACAAGAAGTAATGCTGAGAGACATTAGAAAAATATTTCAGTCCAAAAGGACACCTATCCTATATGAACAAAGGTTTTTTTTAATTTTTATAAACTAGGAGAAAAAGTTTTCATGATCTTTGAGAGACAAAGAAATGTGACTAGGTTTCAAAGCAATGGTCAATTTATTTGCATAGGAGAAGAAAAGGCAAATGGCCCACAGGAGACAAGCTGTTACCCTCTTCACGTGAAGTCCATATTTAAAAACCTGGTACAGACAATCTTCAGCAGGAATTTTTTGAGCTATCCAAGGTCTGAGACAGTATGAAGTACCCTACGCACAGCAGAATTTTAACTAGCTCAGAAAAAACTTGGGCTATTTTTTCCTTATATACTTTGTCAAATGTACAATTTGACAGGGAAAAACACACACAATGATTGACAGCTTGGGAATATTCCTAAAGCACTCATATCTCAACTCATAAATAAGTGATATGAGGAAATGCAAACAATGTAAAAAACGATAAATAAACAGTTGATTATGTATAATATTTTTAGCCGTATGACATGCAGAGTCAGCAGTGCAATGCCTCCAAATTTATCTTCATGACAGACACCTTGTTGTCCCTTTGGTGTCTCTCATTTGCATTTTATCAAATCTGCAGCAAATGTATATTCCTGGCATAGAACAATCCTGAAAGATGCATAACTGCCCTAGGTTAACTGAGGAGGCTGCCACTTTAGTGAGGGAATACGTCAGGGCTGCCCATTTTTGAAAGTGAGCATTTAAAACTGGAAGTTTTTCAACACATCCTTTAAACTTGGGCTCAGATTTTATTGCAGTATCAAGCTCTCACTGATACATTCCTGGCACTGTCATAGTCTGTTCTTCTGGTCTCAGTTACAAGATACCTGCTCTCTGAAACTGCTGTTTGATGGAATTAGTCAAATTGCTGAGCCTTGAGCATTGATTAAAATACTGAGTTTAGTATGGAAATGTTTCCCATTGACAACCATGTTATTCCATTTACTTTTCTTTGAAATACAATAAGGTGCTTTTTAAAAGTCTCTTGATCATCCTTTTGAGGATGCACTCGTGTATTGAATCCATGCTGTTTAAATACTGCATCAAAAAGGGTTGAGTTTCATTTTCTTTCTGGTACTTATGGTATAACATTGTTCTTATTCCTAGATTTTGAAACAGGAAGAGCAGGAAGACATCCCCAGTGTAAGGATTGTCTAAAATTTTATCATAAGAGTGAAGATTTTCCATACTGAAAATATAATTACATCATCCCAACATTGCAGTAAATCAAATATTTATTTTCCTGCTCCAAATTCATAAATGGAAATTGTCTCTGAAAGAATAATTAATTCTATGAAGCTAAAACATGTTGACAAACTCAGCTGCAAGATCATACAAATAAACTAAAACATGAAAAATGAGTTGTAGAGGAGAAATAGTATCTGTTTTAAAAGAAAGATCAAATATTCACTACTTTCCAGCACTTCCAGCTGCAAACTGTTACATGGGCAACAAATTACCTAATAATCTGGTATTTAGAGTTAAAATGATTTTTTTGAAATATGAACAAAAAAAAATTCTGTTGTTTTTTAAATACTAAACTGCAAATCTCAACTGCCTAATGACAATTTTTATACCACTTTACCAGGGTAAGTTAGCTTAAGATAACCAGTGGGGAATCTGATTTGTGTAAAAGAACATCTAAGTGGGAATGAGCCACCAGAATATGATTTGCAAACCCACTTTCATTCTTCCAACAGAAGGCTGGTACTGAGCAGGTAACTCTGTAGCCACACACCCCCAGTTCCTACAGCACTGTCATGAGTACCAGGAATGCTCTATCACTGCAGTCCAACCAAACCTATTTGGCCAGTGAGGTCACCTTGGACAACAGCACAGTAGTGAAGAAAGTACCTCAGGATGTCTGTCTTCTTGATCCTGATAAATATTCAAAGCTTCTTGCAAAGGTATCCTATGGGAATATGCTTTCTATCATTTGGTACTGCATAAAGCAAAAATACTACCTTCATTTTGAGTTAACTATGTGTCAGATTCTGATTTGGTCTCTCCCAGAGTAATCCAGAGTAAAATCCAATTTTACAGTGATTCATCTGTCTGCTAATTCACTTTACCAAAACTAAAATAAATCCTTTATTCTATCATCACCTATTGACTGTTTTAAGACCCTTTTTGGAGGTGTAAATTATTAGCCAGTTTGAAGGTACTGAAGAATCAGACCTATAAACTTCAATGCAATTTGATTTCGATTCATCCATCATTTCTAGAGAGGTGATTGCTTCAAGCTACTGAGATCAATGATAAACAATCCAATGAAAAAAATTCTAAAAATTTGCATGAACAAAAGGATGATTTTCTCTATTCTGTAACTCTGCAAGAGTTACAGAAAATCTATTTTTGTCTCATTAGCTCCAGTAACAATACAAAAAAAAAGAAAGTGCAGCAAATTATAAGTACAATCTAATACAATAACAGGAAATCAGACGTGTATTTAGCAAACCATAATACGCATGTGATTAAAGCAGACATTTGTTGAAATTATTAACTTAAAGCTTTAAAACTGAGTTGCTGAGAATAGCTAACTCTTTATGCTTAGATTAAAAGGCATATGAAACACTTATTTACTTGGACAATGCAGAGATCAGTGCAGTTTAAAACCAAAGGGGGGTTGTATTTACCCAGAACATTGTTTCTAAAAGCTGGAACCGAGCTACGAGAGCATAGCCGGTAAAGTAAATGTGCAAACAAAGTAACATATCAGACACTCAGGTTATGGTGACTTAGCTCTTCCTGACAAAGCAATGTCATGCATTTTTTTTCACTCTGTTTGACACAGATTGAATATACTAAGGACCTGGTTTGGTTTTTGTTTGTTTTTTTCTGTCATAAACTCTGTACAAGGGAATGAAAAATGCTGCCAAAATGCAAAAGAATTGTTTGGGGCGGTGTTTTCTCTTCTGTTTTCACATAATGTTGCAAAGTACAAATACGATGGTAAAAAGAGGAATCTGTGCTGAAACAAATTCTTAATTGTTTGTATGTTCCTGAGGGAAATAATGTAAAGCAGTTTAACCATCATTTCAGGATGGTTGCTGTTTAATTTATTATTCATAAAAGAGTTCAGCTTTCAATGGTGAGATATTTCACAGCCAACTTCTAATTTAAAAAGAAGCATTTCTTTCAATATTTATTAATAAATACAGTACATAGCATCATTATGTATAAAAGTGACAGAATGTTACCTTTCTCCATTTCCTCAAAGACAAAGGGATTGATCACTCAATTTCCATGCAAATATACTCTGACAACAATGAAAGGAGGTTTTACTCATCAAAACAGAATTTTGGGTTGGGCCCTGATAAATTGATATATCTAATTGCTGGGATGTGGCATTTACTCATTTATCTTCTGACTGAGGGATTTTATTTTCTGCAGACCCTGTATTTTTATGTGCTACAAAATGAATACTCATGCAGTACAATTATTTTTATCACATTATGATAAAGCACCTCAATCAAAGCTGTACCATTTTTAATCTCTTTGCACAATAGGCTCAAGACAGCAGAGACTTTTTGTACCTGTAACCTGACTGATGTTAAATTCAGTAACACTATTGTATCAAAAATTGTGAATTCTTGGAAGGACAACAATTTCTCCTACACTAAAATTTTCAATAGAAAAGGTACCTTTAGAGCTCAAACTTTTCCAGGCAAAAATTCGCTTTATCAAGCAGCAGTTCCTAAGCATTTTCTTACAGCTTGCAGGCTTCTGAGGATACTGTTGCAAGTCTTCATTCTCCTCATGTGTTTTCTTCTCAGGGGCTAACACTTCCATCCTAAACAAAAACTTAACCTTTAGTTTTCCTGCAGGATATATACACAACTTAAATCCAAAGACTGGGTACGGGAGATGGGGGGAGAACAGAGGAGATGGACTGGGGATAAAGGGAAAAGATCTAGGATTTCATTAACCATTATTCTCAGCTCATACATTCCTAGTATTAATTAAGTAGAATTGGTGTATTAATATTCTTTTGGTTTTAAATATTTATCTGGAACATTAATGTATTTATAAAATATACAGATGGGGCAAAATCAGATTTTATCTGCTATTTTTTAAAACTCTGATTTTAACCTAAATCATTTAAATTATATAATATCTCTAGATGGTAAATAAATATTTACCTCTTACCTTAGTCTGTTGTTTAGGTAAAGGAAATAATGTAATCCTCTATGCATGAACCTATTATCCTTCCTATCTTAGCTTGCCTTACATCAGTGTCTTAGAGGAGAGCTGCATTCCTCTAGCTGTTACTGAAAGACAGCTGCTCTACCCAGAAAAGATGAATAGTTGGGATTCTGTGCTGCTTTAATGCCACTGTCACTCAGATGCAGAAAAGCAGCTGAGCCACTTAAAGCCAGTCGTACACTTGGGGATCATTTCTCTACACCACCTTCTCATTCACAGAGGCAGACCAATAAATGTCTCCATGACATTATTTTTCTTTGTAGACCGACACTCTGAAGAAGTCAGAGGCCATTAGCAACAACCAACACCGACTAGGACCTAACCAAAGCTCTACTCTGTGGCTACAAACCAAAGAAAAGGAACCTACCCAGCGTTCCAGGACTTTGGTGCTACTCCAAGGTCACACAAGAGCCCTAAGCAGCATTCCCGTTTGCTCGTCAGCCAGCTCCAGCCCAAGATGCCGAGGAGATGACTGACGAGCTGAGAACAGACCCACCCTGCCAGACGCAGCAGCCCTTTGCCAACCAGCCAAAGACTGCACCAGGGGATCCATGCTGATTACAAACAGAAGCTGTGCCCAGCCTGTGCCAGGACACCACAGTGTGTGGGGACCCCTTTTTCACTCCCCTCTTTTTCCCCTCACACCGTGCTCTCACACACAGTCTGCATCTAACAATATTAAACACAATTTCTAAAGGCAAAAGGTAGGAAAGAGTCAAAGGAAAAGAAAATTGGCAAACTACACAGCAGAGTTTGATAAACAATACTGACTTTTCAATTTTAAACTTACTGCTTCCTAAAGAAAGCAAGCATAAGGGAACACAGCACCTCACTGCCTGCACTCATCAGGAGTTCCTACTGATCATGCAAAACAATCCAGTGATGCAAAGGAAAAAGTTTCCATTTTCTGCAATTTATTTTTTATAAGATACTGGAACTCAAAGTTTTTTTAATCAGTCAGTTTCCCTTTGAACTGAATTAATCTTCCTGCCAATTACATATATTTGCAGGTTTTATGTATGTGAAGTTTCCTGCGGACATTTGAACTACTTAAGTGTGTTGCTTTGTGCAAAATGTTACACACAAACCCCCATACCTATCTATAACAACTGCAGACACCTCAGGGCTATCCACACAGTCTACGACACTAACTCCACCTCTGGAAGCAGCCTATCAATCAGTTGTAAGGAAAAAGCTGTCAGGAAATTCTGTCCACAACAAGAGAGAAGCATTGGCCGTAACAACTGATTTTTAGGCTGCCAAAGTAAATGGAAGCACTTCCATTCAGATTCACATCTAGGGACATATTTCAGGCACATTGCTATTTAGAACTGAACAACGCTTGAATTTGCACTGTTGGAACAATACCTGCTGGTATAAGGTCCTTTGAGTCCTTAGCATGACACAGCACTCCAGACATGGTTGTATTCCCATCACAAACCACTACCAAAAGTAAGCTGAATTTCAATATGATAACAGAGTTGCTGAAATTTCTGTAACTTCAGCAGAAAAACTTCTTCCAGTTTAAGCCTATTTCACAGGTCTTTTATCTTATACCTTTCAAAAGTGGCATTCTGAGAATAAATATTAATTTTAAATCCATGTTTACTGTGCTAAGAAATACATTTTCACCACACAATATTGTCTAAGTTTCCAGATGATTACTGGAACAGAATTTTGGTTTGTGAGAACAAAACATGGGTGTTAGTTATCAGATAGAAATAATAGCTACTTTTAAAAGAGAATGCTCTCAACTATTGCTACATCCCATTTTTGAGTGAAACTAATATACGCTAGGAATTAGAGTTCATCCCTTTGAACACTGGAGGTTCTCTTCTGATCAGCCTGTGCAAGGCATCTGCAAAAAGTCACCCATCTTCTCTGATGGAACACATCTGTATTGCTTCTGTCCAGTGCAAGGAGAAAACCAATCCTATGCCCATGAGCACTGGAATATAGCATCATGTAGTACAGCTTCAAAAAGCTAAAACTTGAAAATCTTGTTAAAGTAATTCAAGTTCAACTTTTCTGGATATAAACCTTCAGAGAAACTGCCTGCCCATATAAGAGTCAGCTATAAAGTCCCTGATGTTCCAGCCCAAAAGCCAGCTCTCCCAACACATTCTATCACACTTCTCAGAGGGCCTCCTCTCAGAGATTCACTAATCCATAGGGAGTGTGAATGGGGAACCAGACACAGGAGCTCAGAAAAGCCTCTGGGAGAATGATTCCCACGATGGGATAATAAATAGGAATGTGGACTGAGTAGACGTGGAGCAACTGTTCACATGCAACGGGAGAGGGCTGTTGGATATGCTCCCATATTAGTATTTGAATAAAGTCTTCAGGAGGTACAAGAATAGAGGAGTTTTGCCAGAGATGGGATGTATGAAAGCACAAATTCGGTAACACTACTCAAGAGGGAATGGAGAGGTAGAACCCTTGCTGAAATCTTCAGGGCTTGGTTCTATGCACCTGAAAACCATGTCTTATTTGCATTAGTATGAAGAGCTTTGCTTCAGATAAATCTCTAGAAAGAAATATTTTTTCTAAAACTGGTTCAGAAGATGTCAAGATGTTCAGATTGTACTGTATCTCTTTCCTTACTTCAAACCCTCATCAGGTCCATAGCAATTTTCTTCTATAATAGAAGTATACATGAATCAGAAGTTCTTTGTGGTACTAATCATCATGCTGTAATTTTGTAGTGAATTTAAAAGAAGCTTAAGCTGTAGAACACTAAATTTCAAAGTACCATTGAATTTTTCCAAACAAATGACGGTGTACTTCATATAATCATAATAATGATTTATAAATGGAATTAACATCACTCTTCTGAAGCTATGCATTTGATTTACCTCCTTCTCCTCTTCAGATCGTGTACTCTGACTTTGAGAAAAGGAAATGGATTGACAGCGAATTCCACATTTACAAACCCAAAGACTGTAAAAATTATATTACACACAATGTTATAGAAAAACTGGTCATATTGTAAGTAACATGAGAAAAGCATGTGTGAAAAGTGTATCAATCCAGGCTGCACAGGATCCTTCCTTTCCCAAAATACATTGAGGCATTTCATAATTTAGGCGAAGTGAAAAAGAAAATTAAAGAGCACTCTACAGAACCTGAGCAACTTCAGGATGTGGGGAGATCCTACAACCGGGAGTGAGTAGAAAAACAGGTCAGAAAGAAAAGCACCAGGCTTATGCACTAGTGGGAGCACCAAAAATAAGACAAACGTGGAGCAACAATCTGCAAAAAACATGAAATATCTCTGGTCTGAGCCCTTACAGGTTACTGCAGCAGTAACCAAGGCACCGAACTCTTCCTGAGCACATGCAGGTCAGGAAAGGCAAACTATTTACTGCATCTGTAACTGCGCACAGAGACAGGGAATGCCTAAAGAAAGCAGGTTTTCATTATTTCATGTTATTGGATTTTATCCATAATCAGTTACACCCAAAAGTAAAGCTAGGGGTTTTTGTATAAAATTTGTTATTTTCTATTGATGGTTAAATACCTATTTTTATGAGTGATCTAAATCATACAAGCTAAAAACTCCAGAGAGTCACAAGCTGATGAATCATATGAGGGCTGTGTGATGCCACATAGCTACAGACATTTTGAGCAATACTTACTTGAACTACAAGGAAATTTCTTATAGCTGGGTGTGCGTGGACATGGGTGCATGCAGGTTGTCTTAATATTACTTGATCAGATTTATCTTTGGGAAAATGAAACTGAACTTTATACGGATTCATGGAAAACTATATAATTCTTCCCTCAATAATGAAATAGCAGCTGGGAACAGCAGAGGCATTATCGAGTGAGAAATACCTCAGGAATATTCCAGATGAAACAGTCAAAACTGGCATCTATATGAGACCGGGGGAGCGGAATCTTTACAGAACTGTCCAGTTGCATTAGCTGACTACTCTAGCACAAGTATTTCAAGAATTTTCACTGATGACTGTGTGTTCTTATAAGAAGATAGAAATGATTTCTGGAAGAAAGAAATCATTTAAGTTCAGCAAAGCTAGATTAAACCAGTGATGTCTGCTGGAAACTTTGGGCCACTAGAGATTGCAGCTATAAATTGTGAAATGAATACTGAAAAATAGGGCAAGCTTACAGAATCCTGTTCTGGATGAATGTGCGGGTGACTGCTGACATATTAAGGAATATTACAATGAGATGCTTCAGAGAAAAAGCAGGGTTTGCTTTGATTTTGTTTTTCTCAGCAGAGGCAATCTTCAATAGTATTTTATGATACCTGATTTTGGTAGATAAAGGAAAGGATTTGTAAGGGGAAAGGAAAATTTCATTCTCCTTCTGCAGAATGAAAAATGGAACAGAAAAAGAGGGGAAGCAAAAATATATCAGCTATTTATTTACCCCCACTGTATCATGCTCTCCAAGGTTTTGCTGTTGCATTAACTTGAACTTATTTAACACTTTTTATCCTTTTCATCATTTTTTGTCTATTTATAGGCAAAAAAAAAAAAAAAGGCGATTGGATAAATACCAGGTAACAAAAGCTTCAATATTGACTAAAATTTGGGGTTCTGCTTTTGCCAAAAGAAAACAGGTAAATCTTAATATGTCTAGAACACAGTGAAGAGTTGAGCAGTCTCTCTGGCAAGTCTGTGAGAAGCATTTGAAAATACTCCACCAGTTTATGGGAAACTGCTCTTTGTTTTTTTCTCATCCAATAAAGGTCATCCTCCTTTATGTATAAAATATCTACAGGTCTTGCCTGTTCATGCATAGTGAATCTCTCTGTTGTAAATGAGGAGAAAAGAAAAGCAATAGGAATAGTGGGGCAGACTGCTCCAGATTTCTTTAGTTTTTTTAACTCTGAACATTTTACTGGGACAACACAGGTTAATAATTGATTTCAGGTTATATTCAGGTTGCCTGGCTTAGAAGGAAAACATCAGTGTCATACACGTTTTCTCACAGTGCCGTGTAGGTCACAGGAACACCTTGTGATACCTGCAACAACTAACCGACTGCAGCAAGAAAAATGAGCAACATAACCAAGAGCAAACATTGGTGGGTGGGAATTTCAGAGAGCTCCGTTGCTGTGCCAGAGGAATTTCATGTCATAATGAGCCCTCTTGGGGTTATAGGTATATTGGGATGAGCTCTCATTGGATGATTCAGTAGCCAAACTAAACTGAGAGAAAAGGTTTTACCTCCTGTCAGATTATGGGGATAAGAGACATGACAGTGACTGTGATATGAGTAGAAAGGATTTTAATGCTAATGCATTTTTAAGGGTAATTAAAAGATTCCTGCTTGCTATTATCAGTTGTCTGAACTGCATATATCCACTCCCATTGGTTAAAGTGGCAGGCAGTTTTAGATTTTCAGTGGTAATAAATATTTCTCAGCAAAAAGAAACAAAATCTATTTACTGGTGGAAAATTGGAGTTTTATAGCTGCCAAGAGCTTTCTCATCAATATGTCAAAGACTGAATTCTTATCGGACTTGTTACAGGTACAGAGTAACATTTCATTTTCCAAAATCGCAGGAGGAAATTGGATTAATGCGGGGGGATAAAAAGGATATGCAAGCCCTAAGAAGTTGTTAGTTATTTTTAAATCTTTTTCGCAGGTAACTTTACATTAGCAAATCTGAAAAATCACAGGCCATTGTTATGAAAGGCAATGACCCCTAAAAATTATGTTTTTAAAAAATATTCAGTAAAATCACATATCTGAGAAGACTACCTGGATTGGGTATTCCAAAGCTGGAAAGCTCCATCCTCTGCCACTGAGAGGAACTCGAGCAGAGGGAGGTCAGAGAGAAAATTCGAGTAAGGCAAATGTGCCAGGACTGATCCATTTTATTTGTGAGAATGTAATATTCTGATACTTAAAAAGGGTAGCAATCCACCAGGAAGTGCCATCAATGTCATAGCTCATGAAAAATTAATGAGTCTATTAGACTGCTTAGCTTCCTAAACAAAGATTTTTTTATCTCATAGTCACAGGATGAACGTACCCAAGACCCACATGACGCCATACAAATAGGTACTTTCTTTTCTACACCTGTATATCATCATGTTTCAACCAGAAAAACTCCTATTTTAGAAGTCTGAAAACTGTAACAGATGAGAATAAAGCTTTATGAGACTAAGCATGGTAGCTCTCTATATAAATTATGGTGTGACTTAGTGTATAATTTGTCAGAAATATTGATGGATCAAATTGCATCTTTAGAACTAACAGAATGTTCCCAAACGGTGTGTCAAATCAACTTCTCTGTACCAAAAGTAGTATCATGAGAGTATAACTTTGTGAAGGATGGAAAAAAAGTAGAGGAAATTAATACAAGTAGGTTATTGGGTTAATTTCTGTAAACCTATGGAAATGTCAACAAATTCTAAAGAGAAAGTTCCACTAGAATTGGTTAAAAATTATCTCCTCTTGGTTGAAATTGTTATTTTTACAGGTTTTACAAGTAACGTTATTTATCAGTAGCAGTATTAATCATATTTTGTACTTTATAGTAATGATAAAATTGCAAACAGTGTTCTATAATATATAATGCATATGCTTTGCTTCCTAACAGTAAGAGGTATTCATTTTTAAACTGGTCTCAAGTTTATCATAAGGACTGGATACACTCCCTGCCTGCAACTGCCTTGATTTCATTTGTGACTCTACATCTACTGTGCTCAAAAGCACTGACATCAATAGCAGAAGACTCCCGGTTAACTCATAGCTATCAGAACTCCATTTCAGATGATGATCACTGCTTTGGAAAGTGCTTCATTTTGCTTCTGCTCAGGCTCCTGATTAGCCCAATATTTGTCAAAATATCCCTAGAAACAAACTGGAATTTCCTTTCTCTGTGGATCTTTATCATTTACATATCACTTATACCTAAAGAAACATGAAACAAACTGTCCATCATTATTTTGTGGCACACAGTTTCTGAAAGCAACAAGAATAAATTTGTCCAGGACACATAAACTATTTTTCTTTCTTCCATACATATACATCATCCCGTACAGCACAGAGAAATTATATTCAATTCTCACATATCCATTTAACTAATTTTTTTATAATGCCACAGAACTAAGAACATATGCAGTAAACCTCACAGGGATTATGACTTATTTATGAGCATCTAAGTAGTTTTGGAAGCAGTGAAAACCACTGATTATTAGCAGGGCTCTGGTAACAGGAAAGGGCTCATTACCATCGACTCCTATCCAAAAAAAAGCTGCTTATCAGAGACTGACCTGCAGATGGGGCAGCTCGAACAAATGAAGCTAACTGAACAACGGCAAAACATTTGCATGACCCCCTTTTTTACCTCCTTGTTTATAGAAACAATTTATTACTAGAATCTGAAATTATTATTTCTAAGGCATGCTCTCCTTAATTCCAGGTATTTTCAGGCATAAACAGGTTAGAATCCGAAAATGTTATAATAAATACAAATGTTATAATAAATACGAGATCCTTACTGCTACGAAACAATCATCATTGCTGTCTTTCATTCACTCAAGAACAGGAACAAAATCTGAATGATTTCAGATGCTGTAATGCCATGTTGATAGGTACAGTCCTTTAAATGATTAAAGAAGAGAGAGGGAAAGGGGTATAGCTAAACAATTAATTGACCAGCTGAAATGAGAAGCTTCTAAAAATTTATTTGACCATGAGAAGTATTTACTCATAATATGGTCACTGAAAAAGGAACTTGAAGAAATAGGAAAATGCTACTGCACAATATGCTTGGGAAAGGAATCCAAAAAGGTCTGGTATTCATTTTGGTTTTGAATAAAATTGATTATAAACCAGGAGAAGTTTTATGATTTCATACTTCAGCAGCACATAACTCATACATTTCCTCCAAAAAGACAGAGAAGCCTCATTTACCAGGGTTATATACATTGCTTGGAGACAGTATCCATGAATCAGTACGCACATATTTGGCACTTGGATCCCTGATGAAGTATCAGCTAAACTTTTAAATGAATTTCCAAATTCAGAGAAAACAATTCAGATTGGATACAAAGTTGCATTTTTAGCATGCCACATAATGTTGCAGTAAGTAAAATCACATTGAAAATTATAATCTCATTAACTTTATGCCTGTTGCCTTATGCTCAGCAAAATAATGATAAACATCTCAGAGAAAATGAAATAGAAGACAAAAGAAAAGATATTTCCAGATAGAATTTAAAGGTGTGTTTAATTGGATATACATGCAAAGCGAACCAAGTTATGAAGTAGATAAAATACAAGTACTAGGAATTTCTGAATTTTAATACAGGCTTTCACATGTTCTTATAAAATTTTTTTCTTATTAAACTGTTTGCAAATAATTTATATTTTCGTAGATACAAACAGTCTCAAAGATTGAACAGAGGTTGAGAGAATATAATCCACTGCACTATACTGAAGTCGCATCATTAAGACTTGATTTTGTGATATGCTGAGCATTTCTAATTTTTACAGTGGATAAGAGAGTCATGTAGTGTCCAGCACTTTCCAAGATGAGACTCAGGTGATTATCATACACTGAAAAATTTGAAACTATGTTATCTTTTTTTCTATCTGTGATTTCTTCCTCAACGGTCCTGGAGTGAGACCAAAAATGATTGCACATTAAAATTCACATTGTGGTAAGATGTGAGGAACTCAGGAAGCAGAAAAAATGTTGACAAGCAAGGAAGTTATTTATTATTTAAAAATGAAATAGGAGGACCCTTTTTATGCAGTTTTTGGGTGACTACATTCTATATACAGTATTTAATCACATTACCATTTAGTAAGTTCAATTACTAAGTGACATGTTTTTGCTGCCTCATGACAATAATTTACCTGAATTATTGTATCTGTTAGCAAGTTAAAACTGTCTCTTCAGAAACATGCAGCAGCTTCCTCTACTTCTAGGGCTGCCCAGCAATGTTTAGTCTTCACTACATTAGACAATGTGCACAGTGGTCAAAAATAGTTGCATGCGCCATGGCCATTAAGAAAAGCATTCCAGTTGTTTCTAAATATCTAGAGGCCAAGCTGATCAATACTTGCAATTTAGGTTCAAGCTGAACTATCATCGGGTAGGCTGAGTGCCCCCACCACTAGTCACTTCACCCACCCATAAAATTTAAAATGATTACCTTATGAAGATTTAGTGTGTGTTGTGAATGTGCCTGACAGCAATGGGAACTGAAATCTTCTGTTTTGTCACAGAACAGGGAATGTACCAGTGCTGTATGAGAGCAAAACCTTTAGTCTTCCACTGGAACACCTACATCTAATGTTTTTTACTTCTAAAGGCTTGGTGCAGTTGAAGAGAACAATAAGGCAGTTAGTTAGAAAAACTTCTAGTTGTAGTGTCTTTTGTGGCTGCAGTTTCTCAGAGAAAATGAACAGAAAACACACCAAGTGAGTTACCAAACAAATAAGAACTATAGGTTTACCATTTAAAGAGAGAGATTTCCTCGGTAATTAGCACACAGAATATCAGCAGCTAAAGAAAGACCCTTTAATAGCCAGGTTATAGCTATTGATTTTCCACAATAGCCTAATGATCCTTATGCATACCAAATGTGTAGATAAAAGTGTGCCATAGGAGCTAGCAGCTACTCATCAATTTATTAATCCCTATCTCAGAAATACACATAAGATTATTTTTTTACATTCAAGTACAGAAACACTGTCTTACATACTTATGTAAGTGTACACTTATGGACTTACATAAATGCACTTATACACTTGCATAAGACTGTGTTTTCCTACTTCTAGCCACCGAAAATTTCCCCCAGGGCACAGGGTAACCAAATTGTACAGCATAGACTATCTACAGTTGCCAGCAGTTTCCACAGTTCCCATAACTGGAACACCTGAGAGCTTTTTCTTCCTCAAAATAATCTGGAAATACTGAAATAGAACTTTTCATTACAGAAAGAACTTTATCAGCATGGGCCTTAATCTAGTGATACATTTACATAAGATTGCATCAGGGAAAAGCTGATTATTGTATTGCTGGGGGAGGGGGCGCGGGGCAGCTTTTTTAAGTGGTTTAGCAGGCCAGCACTATTTAAAATTGAAAGATTGGCATTCATGAGTATTCAAGGCATGGTGCTATCTTTGATTATGTACTGTCAACATATGTTAAATGTCTGTCCAGGTAGAGCAGTGACAGTATATGAACAGTGCTGGAGTGAAATCCTCAAAGGGAACAGTGATACAGGGTACTTGGGAACTACAGAAACAGATGTATCGACAGCATGCCTTACTCTAACACTTCCCAATGACAGAAAGCACTCTGCAAACTTTCACCACTACCTGTCAAAAAATCAAAGCTGTCACGTCATAGTGAACTAGTAAAGTCAGGAAACTCCATATTGTGTTGTTACTGCAGAATAGTACTGTGGGAAAGAAGCAGAAAAGCTGTAATTTAATAGTCTCACGCTTTTGTAATGCAGTAGATTTCATATAATTTGGAAGACATTTGAAAAACAAAGAGAAGTCTCATTTTTATCTATATTTATTAAATGAGAGAAAACTCAGTTATTTCTCATTGTTAATGAACAAGGATAATCATTTCTCATTTCCTCTTTGGGCAAATACATACATAAAACAAAATTACATTTCAAAAAGTGACTCTGGGGTTAGACTGTACTAATACAATAAAGGATGAAAAAAATGTGAAATTTCATGTATTTCTTAGTGCTTATGAAGGCAGCATAGCTGGAGACTGTTCATCTTGGATGAATTATAATAAACTTTATATTCCGTAACTGCACATTTTGATAGCTGAGTAGCAAACAGTTTTTTATGAACCCAAGGAGCCTG
The DNA here is from genome assembly GCA_013400735.1 of Pomatostomus ruficeps. Classification (NCBI taxonomy): domain Eukaryota; kingdom Metazoa; phylum Chordata; class Aves; order Passeriformes; family Timaliidae; genus Pomatostomus; species Pomatostomus ruficeps. The sequence goes on along the minus strand of VYZT01037687.1, from coordinate 48,584 downwards.
AGAAGATACCAGCAAGTTATAGCTGTTACCTGTCTTAGGCATGGGTATTTTTATGTGTCTTCTCAATCATGTGACGTAAAGATGTTGACATAGTACCTTAGTTACATGCTCTATTGTCACTTCTGTGATCCATGGCAGGGGGCTTGGAACTACATGATCTTCAGGATCCCTTCCAACCCAGGCCATTCAATTATTCTATGATATCCACCAGTTTCAGTTCTTTCAGCTATGTCTCTGTTCATTATGTTTTACTGGGTCATAGGTAGGATGCTATTAAACATGACTGGTAGGGGTCACTCATTAATGAGACTACATCTATGAATGGAGAAGGGACTGGCTCTTGGTCCAACTTTACAATTATTTTATCAGCAATTTAAAAGATGTTATTGCATATATGGACAAATGCAAAGACTGGTGGAATAAATAACCAGAAGAACATTTTATTGTTACAGGATGAACTCAGCTTTTTTTTTTTTCTCAGTTCAGCAAAATGCAAAACCACACTTCTAGGAGCAAACAATAGAGACACTCTATCTTTGTTCAAATAAAAAAAACCCCACAACCCCTCAGACGAGCATTCTGGTTTAGAGTGCAAACTTCCAAAGAGATCAGAAAACAGAGGAGTAACTTCAAAGAATGACTGTGAAGTAAAGGAAGTAAAGGGATTACTACATCTCTCTGTGAAGACACTCATCAGTGGCAAAGAGGTCTGAATATGGAGAACTTTTGAGGTTGATGGACATGGAGCAATTATGATTGAAAAGCCAAAAACTCAAGCTAGACAAATCTGGAAAATATGATAAAATTTTAAAGTAAATTAAATATGTGTGGGGATCCCCATATTGGTTCATTTTGTTAAAAGTAATAATCATATTTGAAACACAGATCATGATCCAATTCCTGTGAAAAGACCTCTGCCTGAAGCAGGTCAGCTTAGAAGTTTACTGTGATCATCTCTGGATTTTAAAAAATGCTACCTTTTGCAGATTAAAGAAAAGCACTATGTTGTTCTCCCCTCATTTCACAGGTTGTTTGCAAGGTAACCATCGTCATAAAAAGCAGGAAATATAAGTGTAAAAACAGGAATATAGAACATAGTTCTGTAGCAATTCTATCAGAATTTCTGGCAAATTCCAGAGGTTACAACAATGCTTCTACCACCACTTAATTCCAGCAGGTGAATTCAAGATTAATCAGTTTGTTCAGGATGAAATTATTTGTCTGCATTTGCCTATGTTGTCCTTCAGCATAGAAGACTGTCAAAGCTCCACACAAATCTGTATGTAATCAGATGATTATAATTTAGCACTATGTTAAATGCCCAAGTAATTAAAACATATGAATAATTGAAGGGATTCTTGATGGAATAATTACAATAATGTTTTTAGTATATCCCTATTTTCATAGCTTTAGGCAATATCAAGTGGATCAAATTAATAAATCATCTCATAGATTGGATGATTTTCTAGGACCTACAGTTCAGCACTTGAAGCTATTGGTTAGGAAAGAAGCCATAAACAGTGCAAATAATAATGAGATTTTTGACCTTCCACTGTCATGCAAATTGATGTGTGTCTGGCATAGGCAGACTTTGCTGCTAAATTCAAAAGCTTTTAGCTTTGTCATTGTCCCCATCTTGTAACTGGATGTGTTAAATCCAAAAGGGACTAAAATAGAAGAGCAAAAGCGGGGAACAGAATTAGGAAGAAATGAGTATTCTTTTTCAAAAAATACACACATACCGAGTTCCTGTAAAAGAAAAATTACTAAATACTTTAGAGGAAATGAGGATGTATACTACATGTTGACAATTAATGCATAGAGAACTATAATATAGGTTATTCTCCATTACCTATCTTTTCAGATTGTAAAAATGAAGTCAAATTAATGAGAAATAGTAATTCATACTACTTATTTGACTTTTTCTTTCCAGCTTTGCTTCTGATACGCTGATTTTCTTTTTCATTATGACTTCTATATATATTTCATTCATTTCTGGCAGTACTGAGTACCTGGGGTCCTCCACTGAAATACTATGATTCTCATATTTTGATATAGCCTCTTTTGTTATACATTGTGTAATGGTCAAGCAAAACAATGCTAATTTAACTTTTGCAATGATGACTGAGCAAATTTTAACTGCAGAGTTGAGCAAGCTATACAGAGTTGGTTAAGCACCATTACGGTCTCACACTAGAGATCAGGAAAGTAGAGATCAAATTAGGTGACTAACTGCCAGACTGGAGGGACAACAGCAGAAAAATGCTATGTGCACTGGTAGTAATGAAAAAGATCCAAGCATTCAGGATAATATGCACACACTACAGGGTGTGCCCCATGCTGCTGCCAGGGAGCAACGCACCAGCACTTGGTGTGCATATTCACGGCAGGAATCATGAGCAGAGTGATTCCACACACTGGTACCAACGGGCCAGGGTGATACAGCTACATCCTGCAGCACAATGAAGTGAGGTGCATATATCTGTGTGCATTAAACAATAATACAAAAATTATTTCAATATCAAAAGGAAGATGAAACTTAAAGAAACTCCTGACTGTGATTCTATAATGAGGGATGGAGATTGAAATGAGTACAGGAAGATGACTGAGAAGGAAGGGGAAAGGAGAAGAAATCTTGCTACATTAGGATTTTCCATACCATACCTTCCTTTTTAAATTGAAAATTCAATTTCTGATGCAACACCAATGCTGAAAATGATAGCTACAGATTCAGGACAGATGACATTATCAAATTTCTTTATTAATTTCCCCATATTAAAATATTGGTAAGTGGGAACACTACCAGTCCATGTAAGTAATATGACAGCTGTCCCACAACTTTCCAAACTCTTCTGTCATTGCTTATCATCCAAGATGAGAAACATTAAGGGTTCAGCACATATTTTGAGAAATTAACACTTTGCAGAAGGATGAAAGGGTGACTTTGCATCCAGGTATTTCTCACAGATCAAACTCTGTATCACATTAGTTTGCTAAGTATCCTTGGAAGTTCTCATTACTTAGGACAGCTAAGTACCATGGAATTTACTATAATAACTGGGTCATTACCACAAAACAAATTCTAATCTTCGTGACTGTGTATGACTTTCCTTAATTCCACTGACAATTCATGAAAACTATATTGTAGCACTTCATGAGGATCTTTTCACATAACCACCACACATCCAAAGGGACAGGTTGTTACTTAAAATCTGTATAATGATTCCAGAAAGCAAGATTTTATGATGTCTGAACTTTCAGCACAGGGTGAAAAACATTGTAACTCAGACCATCTTCTTGAGACAGCACATTAATTTTCACCTTACCTAATACATACTACTTTCTGCTAATTCAAAATGGCCAAATTAATCTAAAAAGAAGAAACACTTGCACTACAAAATATCTCCAGCCTTGCTAAATTCCTGTCAAAATAATTCATGTTCTCATTTTCGTTTTAAGTGATACATTAAAATTTGAGTACACACAGGTTTTTATACCATGACAAATTATTTCTTTCCAGATACTAATTTTGTTCAAACTTATTGTATTAACAACTCTGTATTAAAAGATCATGTCAGAAGAGTTTCAGAGAGCATTTCCATGTAAAAACTGTTAAACTGAAAACATTGTTGCATATCCCAGGTCATCTGCAGGTATTTATAAATTGCAGTTTTTCATAGTGGCAGCAAAGTTTTTATGTTTGAAAAAGATACTCACCTGAATAAGATAAAAAACCTAAAAACTGGGGTTTTAGAGAGAAGTAAAGACTAGAGAAGTCATCTGACTTTCAGCACTTGAGTTCCCTCATTAAATTGGCTGGATAAATTCCCTCAATTCAAGCTATAGTCCTACAGAGAGATGCCAGAACAGAGGGCAATCCAGAATTCCTGTATGTTCTGCCTGGAACTGTCCTGTTCTGGCTACATTTTCAACCTGATTAAGTACCTAGAATTAGGCAGCGTGAATGTATTTTGTTATGTCCACTCAATCTCTATCAAGTCCTAACATTCATAGGCACTGTGGGATCATGAAATCAAAAGAGCCATAAAATTGAAAGTTATATTTCTAGCAGTGCAATGAAAGCCATTAAAAAGCCATTACCTATCAATAGCTGATGTACTCTGGCTACTTATAATGCCCTTCTGTAAGGGTGTTTTTGAGTGGCGAGATTAGGCAGGAGGGGGGAACTCAAACAATAACACCTCAGGGTGGTAAGCACTGACAGCACTAATTCTTTACAGCTACCACAACATGGTAACCTAACAATAAAGTGTATAATCTGCCAAAAAGGCAAAGAGAGAGTTCTACACTATTTCACGAATGGTCTGAAGCGGACTGCATATCCATTTCACAGAACACACATTCCAAAGGCTCCTGCCTAGAGGTTGTCACCTCTTCCTGTATTATGGAAGTACCCAGTAGCTCCAGTATATTAGGTACTATACAAACACATATTAAGAAATACCTTTTTTTCCTCTGAATAACAATAAAAATAGGCAAAATGAAGGCCAGGCATAAGGTTGCATTTATTTTCTCTGTTTGACAGATGGGGAATGGAAGGCCAGTGAGAGTGAATGATTTGCCTGAGGCAGCATGCAGCAAAGGCAGGAATTTGACCTAGACAGCTCAAGTTCCAGACCAGTGCCTTCTCTCATTAATATCTGCTTCTTTATGCATTTTTTGGCCATAATCTAGCAAGTGAGCACTGCTTTGACCCAGGTTTAATAGAATCACAGTCTTAAAATGATACTCAGGAGTCAGAAACTTCAAAACTCAGATGATAAATTTTAAGCTGTATTGATTTCAGTTTCTTCCCTCATCTTCTATGTTCTTTAAATCCTCTCCAGTAATTTGATTCAAGAGTGGAAGGAAGCCTTTTGAGAGCATATGAAACAGTATTTCAGTTTAACCACTAATGTGATTTTTCATCAATCAAATATTAAATACTTGAAGAGAAAATAAACTTGAACTATAAGAAACGCTTCTGACAGCAGTTCAAAAGATGTACATCTGTGCAGTTCTGCAAATAGACAATAGATTTGCTTTTGTGTCGCAACACTGAGTGATTATCTTTTGTGCCTGATACATCAATCTTCTGAAGTACGAGAAATGAAAACAACAGTAAACATGGATAAAACAAAAGTACTGTCTTAGATAAGATAGCTGCAGACAGCATTTATACAAGAGGTTTCTCTACCATTTGTTGCAAGGCAAAAGTCACATATACAAAGAGTAAAAATCACACATACAAACAGCAATGATAAAATTTAAAAGTTTTCAGAGAATCAGTACTTTGCTAAGTTCTAAGCCTGTACAATGTAATGAATTATATATTTGTGAGCTTTGTTCAACAGAAAGAACGAGATTTAAAATAATAAATTAAAAGATCAATGTGCCAAATATTCAGCTGGTGATAATCACTAGAACTAGGGGAGTGAGGAAACAAAACTCCCTGAAAAAGCACTAGACTAGTTTATGATAGAACATTATGTAAATATTCACAAGAATTAACTTTAAGGGATGTGCCAAAAATGCAACCTAGATGGTTTTTGTTTTAAGAATAGTATTGTTTTTCTGAGTCTTGGGAAATGCATAATACAGTCTGAAGTCCTACTTCTGGGATAATCACAAAACTATATCCTCATCTGAAAAAAGCAGTGATGGAAGAAGCAGAGCAAATGAGGCAGCAAAAATAGAGAGGTTACACAATCTCCTAGGTGTCTATTGATTTCCATAAGCAAGTCCTCAAAATTTGATCCTATTTAGAGCAAGTTAATTATCCACACCACTTGGAATATGGAAAAACAAGTCATTACCATTGGAAGAGGAGTCAAGAAACTTTGAAAAGAATATATCAAATGCATATTTGGCACATATACTACAAATGATAACCAAATTTATAAATTTAAAAAATGCAAGAGAAAGAAGCCTGATAATAAACCCCTCAAAATATGAGGAAAAGTAATAATCTACCTTCTAATTTTATCACTGCCAAAAAAAAGCCTTGTGGCAAAAGATGTCAATCCCATAGCCATAGCTTTGTCACTTTGACACTTCTTATAAAATCTAAAAAATAATTTTGAGGCTGGTTAATCTAGGCACCTGAGTGAGAGAGTGAATGAAGAGAAATGTTGGTACAATAATTGGTTGCAAGAAATATTTCTCAAAACTTTTGGACAATTTGCAGAGCATAATTACCCGTGAATAAAAGTACCTCCTGCCTAAGCAGCTCAAAAATAGGAAAATAATTGCCATCTGAATATTATTCACTGGTTTGTTTGGGCTTTTTCTTCTAACAATGAATACATTAAGAACCATGCAACCTTCCAGGGGAAAGGTAAGGAACTGTCACTGGTGTGGGAGGAAATCAACAAATATATTCCTGTCTCCTAAATAACTCCCGTTGCTGTCATACTTTTGCTTTGTTTGCAAAGTTGGTTTATTCCTGGTATACCTGAGTACTTAAAGGTAGAAACAAAGCAGGTTCAGTGCTAGGCTGCCTATAGGGTTGGAGGGGAGTCTATAAGAGTAGCTTGGGAGTAATTGATCCTTCCAGCCTACTAACAAAAAGAACTCTTGGTTCTTTCTTCAGAGCTGTGGGGCTTCTAGATGGAGACTTTTAAGCAGAGCTCAAGATTGTTCTCTGCTGAAGAGCTGGGTCTCGTATACACTGCCGTCAACGAGACCATTCAGAATCAAACCTTCTCTGCACAGCTAAAAAGTGTAGTTCAGCCTAACCTTGACCTGTTTTCACTGTGAAACTCAAATATTCATAACTAAAGGGACATTTTTTTTCTAGACAAGTCTCAAGTTTTTTCTTGTGTTGCAAAGATTTCTCTTTACTAATAAGAAAAAGACCCTCTCCATGCTTCGTGACGAAGATTGAACATTTCTCCCCTGCATAAAGACCTGTAAGGTTTCATCCCAGTGCAATCAAGATTTAAGGGAGTTATAACCAGAAATTAAACATCTGCAGATAAGCATTACAGTTCATCAGTTGTAGTAGCAGATGTAGCTGATTACTGGAATTTGAAAATAGAAAATGCAATGGCAAAGCCTTAGATTAAAGTAATTGCACTGTAATAATTATATGGAATTGAGTTTATTATATTAAAAGGTAGTTTTAACATCTGAGCTATTTAAAATATATTCCAGCTAGTACTGAAGTTGAAGTCTCCCTCAGATGCAATATAAAAAGCAGATTAAACTAGCATTCTGAAAGTATATCTCTAAATACAGAGTCAGTTTTGCAACCCAGTTAAATGCAAAGTTATTCCATTGCACTCATACAAATGTAAGGTAGTGGTATTAAACAAATCAAAATACATTTAGGAAACTATTTAATCACGTTATGGAGTAACAGCAAAATATTACAGAATTATTACTTCAATTAATGGAAGAAGGTACCAGTTTCTCTCCTATTACCAAATCTGACAACATACAAGTTTAGTAATGATTATGACACAAAGACATAACTTTTATCACAACTGCTTTTGGAGGATATTGAATTCAAGTGTTATGCTCCAGTTAAGACTTCTAATTCTTAGTGTTTAACTCCATCACCAAGTGTTGGGTTTGAGTTCTTTTTCAGTTTGGTTTAGTTTTGGAGGGGAGGCAAATTTTACAATAGTATGTAAAGAACATTTAGTCCTTTTCTGGAAAGTGTAAGCTCATCCCAGAAAGCGACCCAAATGAATCCTCTCCACCCTCTGCATTTTACAGCTGTTCCTCTGCTCCGAGGCTTCATGGCAAATACTTCCACACCTTCACTGTTCAGAGGTTATAATGACTTCGAGTCAATAAAATATCTTTATGGAGAAAAAAGCCTCAATTCCAGGACTCAGCAAATGTTTAATCCCCACAGATGACAGTGTAGAAGAAGCACTTTTCTAAACGTGACCTGAGGCAAAGTGAAATGGAGACTGAACATTTTCTTCACGATTCCTCAACACATCTTTAAAAATGGCCTAATTTGAAAGTGGATTGACTTTATACACTTGAATGCTTGAGGAACTGCAGTTTTAAGGTACCTAGAAAACCTGAAAAGATAGGAACCAAGCAGGGGGACACTTTCTGGCTTTGGGTATAATCAGCTCTGAGCACAGAAAATTTCTGAACCATAATTAGCATTCAGTTAACTTTGTGTGAGCTGCCTGATGTTGGCACATAAAAATCTTTCCTTTTAACTAACTGATAAAGAGAGAGAGGTAGGTTTAATGCTGCAGAGCATTAGAATACTTACAAAAAAGAAGAAATTAAAGTTCAAAGAAAAATCATTTATATAATCTCCAGCAGTGCACATTATTAAAAGCTATTCATATTTGTGCACTAGATGGCTACTGAATTCTCTTGCTTAATTTGCACTCAAATTACCACAGCAGTAAGCCTCAAAATAAGAAGATAGCAGAAATATAGTAATATACTGCTTTCAAGCAATCCAGTGCATTGATGTGGCCAGATGGTAACAGAAGATCCAAGAACCAAGGGACAAACTGAAGGACAGCAGTCTCTTCATTGGGGATCTGACATGGCTCTTCTGGTTTCTCAGGAACCACCTGTGAAAGTTCTCCCACAGGCTTTAAATAGTTTTAAGAATCAGACCTTTGGTTCTAAGGGAGTTCTGGAAACTGTCTTTCTTTTCAGAGTTTAGAAGAATTGTATCTTCTTTTGTTTGCATAGCCCAAGACTAGACATGTGTCCCATCTTTTCTAAGAAAATAAGTAGCTTTTGTTCTTCATCTAGACCATATTTTTCCCTTTCTTTTCCCACATTTGCATGTGAAAGAATGGGGATATTTTATTCTACACACATCGCAAAATGAAACAACTATTTTGGTAGTAAAATCCAGGGAGTTTTAATTTTACTTGCACAGGAAATAGGAAATAAAACCACATTTCTTTATTTCAATTTTATATTGATTCAAATATCTATGTATTCAACAATATTTTTCCAATTATATTGGGGAAAGAAATCAAATAATGTTGAAAAATATCCAATATTTGCATTTTTGCTATGCGTACTCCTTACTGTTTTAACTATCTAGAAAAAAATGGGATACTGTTCTGAATACAAGTACTTGCTCCACTTAAAAATATTATATTTTGGGCTTAAAATCTAATTTGCTGCTCATTTTTAATAAGTACTTCTTCGAATTAAAATAAAACAACATTTGTGCACTAACTTTATACTCATCTTTTAGTTTGTTTACTCCCTGGATTATTAGAAAGTCTTCAAAGACTTTAACATTTTGCTAGCAATACTACCAAAATCTTTGGATGTTCATTTTAAGTTTTGGGTTGACTAAAAATTCATTGGGGAAAAAAAAAAAAAAGGCATAAATGCACAAGAATTGCATCTCTTGATGTCAGCAGTTTTGCTAAATTTAACAGCCACAAAATATGCAACAGATTTTTTTATACATGAAAATTATTACCATTTTTAACTAATCCTGAATTTCGTTCATAAATGCACTTGATATTTAAAATAATAAGCAGGATAAAAATATGCAAAATTATTAAATAAATTTTCAAGGCTCCCAAATACACTAAAATCTCCATTTACAGATTTCCAAGCTGTTTGAGAAGGCACTTCCATCTACTGAAAGGAAGGTAAATCAGTAACCACTGATGTTCTTTAAAAGTCAATACAAAAAGACACTTTCATGTTTAGCAGACTTTTCTAAATGATAGGCATGTCCAGCAGTGCCCAGATCATTGCAAAGCCACATAATACAAAGAAATTACTTCAAAATCTAACATAGGGGTACTTTCAGTCCTTTTGTAAGACATCCAATATTACCCAGTTGTCACATGGCTAGAAAATTGTACAAAAACCTTCTGTTGAATTCAGCATTTTTGCATCCTTGAGACTTCCATCCAATGAAAGCCAGAACAGGCAGGCACTAATGATAACAATGTAGTTATTTTTCTAAAAATTGCAAGACTAGGGTTGATAGCAGTGGCATGAAGAAACTGAGCACTGTAGAATAGTCTTGGTCATCTAAGGAGGATCCAAGCTGAGGAACAAATGCTTTGGACCAGTCGCCTCCTCAGCGTGGCAGGAGGCTTGGTAACAGGAGAGGAGTGCAAGAAGCAGGTGCCTCCAGGCAGCAGCACGAGCACAGGATGGGTGATGGCTTCGCAGGCCACCAGCGCCATGCAGGGGCTCACTGACCCCGGAATTAACTGGATGCACAACTGCTGAAACTTTCAGTCCCATGTGCTGCAGTTCATAGCTTCTCCCCACAGGCTCTCAGCCCTAAATTTTGTATAAATTTTAAACCATCTGCTTGACTGAAAAAAGGCTCTGATGAATTCTGCTGTGAACAGTGATATTCTTATTAGTATAATTAGCATCACTTAAAAAAAATTCTACATTGTCAGAGCTCTGTTAACACATTTATAGTTCTCCTAAACTGTGGTGTTTGTCAGTGATCTGTATGAACTGGGCAGAATATTTTTGTTTTGTTGTGTCCAAAAAGCATGCAAGCAAAGGAAACACATCAGATTATTTTAGTATTCGAGCCAAAACAGTGTATTGCAGTTTAATCAGAAAATTATGTCAATTATGGCCTTCTCTTACTTCTATGAAATTTCAGAATAGTTCTTTCTTCAAGTAAAGTAGAGACTTAATATTCTTCTGAGCCTTTAAAAGAATGACAGCAGTGTAGAAATAAGACGTTGATATTAATAGTAATTTTCTATCTCCAAAAGTTGTTAAAGAAACACCAATTCCTTTATACAGAAGGCTGAACCTGCCATGACTATAAAAATAATAATGGGCCCAATAAGATACAACAATGCGTTGTGAATTGATGGTTTTCAAATTGTCACAAGCATTTCATAAGAGGCAAAATAAGAAAGGTTTTTTTCATTAAATTAAAAATAACTAGATGAGACTAGAGTTAAATAAACATGTCATAAAGCTGTGATTTGACTAGTAAAAAAAATGGTAATTTACTTCTTCCTTCTATTGTCATTATCCAGTCTGAAAACTTTTAATATACATGGCAAAGAACATTTCACTGTGTATTAAGTACTGCTGCACTTCTCAATCATAAACCATAAAAACTCTTTTGTTGCTCTTGTCAGGACAATCTTTATTTTATTTGAAATTCATCTCATACAGTAGCTAATAATCTCAGAATTCAGTCTTAATCTTCTTTTTATAGAGGGACAACTCACAGGAGAATTTAGGACGCTGTAGTGCAGTTTGAACAGTACAACTGTATTTTAGAACAACTGCTATTCTCTGCCGAACCCTTGAAATTTGATGTCAGCAAAAAAGAGCAATTCTACTTGAAGATTTCCACAGACAAGCAAAGGATTCAGAATACTACTCTCCCTTCCAATACCTACAGATTTTTTTCCTGTTCTTTTTGCTGTTTAGGTAAATTTCTGGCATTAAGAATAGGAAGAAAAACGTCTCCAAAAATTAAATTAATCATCAAGGGAACTTAATGCCACTGAATATGAGTCAACCTAAGTTACTTCATTAGAGTTTGCTAAATTGCAAACAGCTTTAGTAAGTCTATGTTTGTAAGTCCTCAAGGGTGCAGAATTCTTGTAGGGATCCATAAGAAGTCTATGAATAGACAATCTGTAAGGGGAGGACCTTACATCAATATTTGATTGGTTTTGTTGAAGGTTGAGTTATTATTTGAATAGAACAGCAAAGCACCTAGGTTAGTCCATCAAACATGCTGCACTGAAGTCTTTATTACTTACAGAAAACGAAACTTGCCAGCCTAGGGAAAGAAAGGTCTTAGGCTGAACAGAAGCATAAACCAGACAGCCAGGTAACTACCAACCTGGTTTTAATGCCCATTATGCATGGCCTATGCAGCATCAAATCTATCCTCCTGCTGTCTGGTTTCTCCTTTCATGCTAAAGGGAGGTACAAGTACAGCATTAAAAAAAGGCTGCACCATGCATTTTAAAGACTAAGTCATCCAGATATCTTGTCATGATAACCACTTGTGATCAAAAAACAGTGGCAACAATGGGAGGATAGACAGAATCTCTGCCTTTTTCTTCTCCCCCATTCATTTTTTTTTCTATTTTCTGTTTGAATACAGATCTAATACTGCCTGATGCAATGTATCTTCAGACATATTTAAATGTACAGAGAGGAAAAGCATGAAAATTATCCTTTGTTTCAGAAGTTTGAAGTATCAAATGGGCTTTAAGCATGTGTTTATAGCACTCAAAAGACAGAAGAGCTTTTATAAAACAATCACATAAAACCACAAGAAGTGTCTCTTCAGTAAAAACAATTTAAAATATAAGTGCTTCCCCTATTACTAGTTACGAGAATCCTTTCCTAGATTAATCACAGGATAGTATTGAAGCCTGCTATCATCCACATTAAAGTAATTACAGGCTCATTAACATCAGCTTTAATAAACAGGATGTTTCAAAAAAAAATAGGCTACCAATATTCAGTACCATCTATGTCCCAACCTGAAAAGTTAAACTTGGTTGCAAGAAGGAAGAAACAATGGAAAAAGAAATGTACTAAAAAGCTCAAGCATAGTAATTGCAGTATTTACTGAGAGTTCTTTATGTGGTTTTAATTCCTATAATATTTGTGGTTTATTTGAGGTACAGCTATAATTATGTTTTAATATAATTGTCATTTTTGAAAATTAAGGATTTGTTTTTATTTTCACTTTGAAAAATATGGGGGAGTTTGATAATTAAATTGTTGATTGAACTGATTGAATATGTATCTTCCCTCTACTAAAATAACTGGCATAACATTGACAGGACGTAATAGATAATATTTTCAGCACAGAAAGATACTTTGACCAAATGTCCCACTGGAGTCTTTTGTATAAGACAAATAGAATGAAGACATTCATTAAAGTCCGTCTTACCTTCAGAGCTGTTAGAGAGCTAATGTTCCCATCAGAACTCAGAGTATTAAACTCTTTTTAAACTCCCTTGAGTTTGTAAAATCTAATGGGCAATTTTCCCATGTGTCCCTTCAACGCAAAATACAATCTGATAATGAAAATTTTATATTAAAACCCTTTGTGAAGTTTCAAAAGGTTGGGGTTTTTTCTCTCTGTGTTGGGGCTTTTTTGCTTAATTTTAGCCATGTAACAAATGCTTGAAAGCAGGTTTAGTTGACACTGTGCCTTAAGAATGAACAAGTACTATGTAAGATCATTCTTGTTTAACAAGAAGAGTTCTGGAAAGCACAAACATTTCAGCTTATGCTTTTGCCTCAAACGTTTTAATGTGTTTTTCATTAACACAATAGCTTTTAGTAATAAAGTTTAAGAACTAAAGGTCCACATTTCCACCAACATAGAAATAAAAAAAAAGAAATAGAAACAAACCCATAATTGTGATAACAGTATCCCACTTATCATTAAGGATAAAACTTCAGGTTAGGTGAAAATGTCCTGTATTTTCAAATAAAAATGAAGAGCAAAATGTTCTGGTTTATACTATGATACAATCACCAAATATTTTTCTTTATAAAATAGTCCAATATTGACCTGAGCTCAGCTGAGCAACTCCCTGTGTTCAAGAAGTAACTGCAAAATTCTTTGACTTGACTGGAGACATCTTCTCTATGTGAGTTAATGCACAGTCTTACAGCATCTGTTATGACTGCATTTCTTAAGTGGGTCATTATGTAATATCTAGATGATGCTGCTGTAGACTATAACACATAAGAAACTTTCAAAATCACTTAAAGTGAAAAATATGAAAGAACTTCAGAACCCCTAATCTCATTTATGTTTTCCCTTAGAAAAGATCACAGCTTAGTACATACCCCAGACTTAGGTTTGGAAAAATTCTGCAAAACCAGTATCTTTATTTTCCCCCACACCAGCATTTTTATTTTTCTGCTCAGTTCTTTCAGGGACACTATAAACACTATCAAATACCAAATACACCAACACAGAGAAACAGAAAATTCAATTACTTTGGATTCCTTTCATGTTCTACACGTACATGTATACAGATCCAACATTTTCACATGAATGGCTCAAATTTCCAGCTATTAATGCTCACCTAGGCCTCTGAAGGTTCTTCACAAAAACAGATGACCAACAAGGTTGAACAGACAGATCTAGAGCTCTAGAGAAATGGCAAAAGGAACAGAACCTGTTTTAAAGCATACAAAACTAGCAGGAGTCTTAACAGAAAAGAAAATTACACTGACACAACAGTTCATTCTCAAAAATTAGTTTCAGAGAGATCATGGCAATAATATGTAATGCTTGAGTGCTTACATCTTGGAGTACATGTTAAAGAAAACTGGGGGGCTTGGTGTCTATGCGGTGCTGTAACTGAGAACTGAATTACTTAACTCTAAACCTGAACATCATTTCCAACCCATAAACTACTGGTTAAGTGCATCTTACACTGCTGAACTGCTCTTTTTAATATGTAACTACAGTCTTCCCTGCCATTTGCTTAAAAATATTCAACCAGCTTTTTCTTCTCTTCAGTGAGAACCATCCCTGAAATAACTTTTATATGCAAAACTGTGCATAGAAATGCAAGCAAAGATGAAAAATACAAAGACAATCCCACAAGCATCCCAAGAAATTTATTTACAATTAATGTACACTTTAAAAAAAAGTGTTATCTGTTTCAGTCCCAGCATCATTTAATAGTTGAGGTGGGAGGTACTTCCAGATGTCATCTGGTCTCACCTTCCCTATTCAAGCAGGGCCACCTAAAGCAGGTTTGCCCAGGACCATGTGAAGACAGCTTTGGAATATCTCCAAGGAGGGAGATTGCACAACCTCCACGGGTAATTTGTGCCAGTGCTTGGTCACTCCCACACTCCTCATGCTCAGAGGGAACTTTCCATGTTTCAGCTTGTGCCTATTTCCTCTGCTTTTGTCACTGGGCACCACTGAAAAGAGCCTGACCTCACCCTCCTTGCTCCCTCCCTTCAGGTACTGATTTACATTGATGACATTTTCCCTGAGCCTTCTTTTCTCCAGGCCAAACAGTCCCAGGCCTCTCCTCACAGGACAGATGGTCCAGTCCATTCACTGCCTTTGTCGACCTCTGGTGGATTCTTTCCAGTATGGCCATGTCTCCTTTGTACTGGGGAGCCCAGAACTGGACAGAGGACTCCCTTCTGGTGTGGCCTGGCCAGTGCTGAATAGAAACTTTCAGTCACTTTCAAACTTCAAGAAATTACCATTAATAATTTCTATTTTTTGTTTCCATTATGGAAAGCCTTTCCCTTATACAATTCTGGGAAAAATAAGTTTCATAAGTTAACTGAATACGGGAGGTACGTCTGCATGTATTTGAGAATTCAAAACATTTCTCGCAGTAGGCTGAGAAGGCACTCATATGAGCTAAGAATAAGTCTGGCAGTTGCATCATCTTTGAAATAATTTGATTTAGAAGCAATTTAGTAATGTTCAAAAGAAGTATCATCACTCTGAATATAAATTTGATTAATTAACATAGAAAGAAATTGTGAGGTGTAGTTATTGAGCATGAAAATATGACAAATATAAATTAAGTTAATATGGCTTTGTGGCTATTTCCATAGTGAACGGTGCTAATATTAGACTTCAAAGCCAGGGTGTGCAAGGAAAACCCTACCCAATGCGCATGTTAAGACTCTAAAAATACTTGAAAACAGTCTTGAAACCTTCAACAAGCTGTACTTTGGCCCACTATTTTAAAAGTTCCCACTCTAGTGCCATAAGAAACTAATGTAATTTATAAAAATAGCCAACCTTCATGCAGGGTTATACTCTTTGCAGTGCTATAGACTTAATTTCCTTTCTCAGTTTTTACTGATCCTTTATATTCTCTCTGGACAAGAGACAGCATTCAGAAACACAGAAATTACAAGAAGTTACCAGGGTGTGTTGTGTCATGTTGCAGAACTGTCTGCAAACAGCCAACCTAAGATGCTGAGTTTACCAAGTCCAGCACTGAAGCTCTAGCACACATTTAAAAGCAGTATGCTGCTTTTAAAATCTCTGGTGTTTATTTTTAACACAGTTATACATGCTCCTATTGAAGAAGGCATCTCGCTGATGGTAGTTCTGTAATATGTTCTGCACATGTGCTGTTTCAGTGACAACCCAACGAGCAGACTGAATACACACAATAAGAATTAATTGCAAATTGTCAATCAGGCAAGTGATAGTAGAAATGCTATCAGAAATCATTCTCTATCAGAAAATGAGAAGCAGCTTCTGTGTAATGATGCTGATGCTTGATGATGGTGATTAGATGTTAAGAAAATCTCTGACAGAAAATTTGGTCCTAAAAAGAGACAATCTTGGGGGTATTAATATAACAAATTCTAAAATAAGTAGGCCTAATCTTGAAAAAAAATCCCTAAAATATTAGCATGACCCCTAAGTCTGTCTCCATTAACTCCCTGAGATAGAAAGGATCACATTTGAATTCTGCCAAAGAGATGAGAATGTTCAAATAGGCTTACATAACTTCTGGGCCCCAGAGAATAGGAAAGCTCCCAGAGTGCTGTCTGACCTGTTAGCTTTTCCATTCAGATCAGAACGTGCTTTCAGAAGTCATCTAATGGTTCACACCATGGAATGTACTTGGAATACACAGGTTATTTTAGGTGAAACGAAGTGGGAAGATGCATTCTAGCAGCTCACTTAATTCACTACAAATATTAGCAGGCATTTAGTCAGTTGAACTAGACTAGAATTAGTCTGAAGTGGAACTCTGTAAAAATTCTTATTCATTATTAGTCAACCACCCAGTTTCCCCCTGTTATTCTGAGCTACTGTTTCCCATTTTTAGGCATAGCCCAAATGCCCAGACTGACAAAGTAACATTTTTTCCCACAAGACTTCTCAATTTCATTTCTCTATCACTTACAGATTATTCTTCAAGACTTCAGAAATTGCCCAGTAATTTAAGATGGTGACAATTCTGATCAAAAAGCACTGTGATCCTATCATCCAAGAATAATGTAGTTCTCTCCACCACAGTACTATCAAAGGTAAGTTATTACTGGCTTAATAGTTTCATAAAAGACTAATGAAGAGACTAATAAAAACTTATACAGAAACAGGCACAACAAATAGAACTCACTGCACATTTTATTTCCAGCTAAGGTCAACTGTCTAACAAAATTGTTCTGAAGGAAAAGGGCAGTGCTAGAATGATATGCTGGTAGAACATTTAAAATAAAATTCAGAGGGAGAATAAATGATGTGAAGACAAAGACACACAATGTATAAAATAGATTAGTTGTGATGGATGTTAACAAAGTAACTGTCGATCAAAACACTTTGAGGTTACCAGAGTATACAGAGAAGAAGATGATGTTATATATTCATATAAAAATCAAGTGTAACATTTTCCCAGCAAAGCCAAAGCAAGGAATGCTGATTGCTATAAAGCCAGAGCACCAGCTCCCTGCCTCCAGAGGACTGCCTGATAAAAGCCCCTGCCTGGGCTCGTTAAAACACCTTTATCACATCTCACAGCTGAAATCAAACATGCAGTTTAATTTATTAACATACGCAGACCAGCTATCACAGAACTCTCCTGGAGCTACAAGCTTGAAGAACCATATCCCTAAACTATCAGACTATAAAAATGAATTTGAGAAAGACAGATAATAAATCCTCCATGGTCATTTGTACGCAAGTGCTATTCTAATGGTGGTTTTAATCAGGCAGTGGACAAAAGTTAAATACTTTTAGAGTGTGCACACCAAAAATTATAACTAGAAAAGCTTAAGCTGGTATAAAATTTAAAATATATGACATCTTCTTGATTAAAGCCTCCTAGATACATCAGCCTTGAAAAATGAGAGAGGAATCAGCACACCCTATTTTATCATTATAATAGCATTTAGTAAAGACATTCATAAAAGCGGAGGCACATCTTATCAAGTGTGAGATGGTACAGCACTGATAAAAATAATCTGAATAAGAAGTGCTTGAAACTTCAAAAGCCTCACTATTGCCTGTGACATTGACTTTTCATGTTAAAAAATTGTTTAAAGTAACTGTCTTCAGTTTTTATTTATGGAAGAGAGAACTAAGAAGTTCATGCTACATATCAAATGTTCAAGAGATAAAATATTCTTAGAAAAGATAGAGTTCATAAAAGGGTCACTGACAAAGTTTTCTTTCTGAAGATCCAAATGCAATAAATAGCTGGAAAGCAGTGCAAGTCAAAGCTGTGCTTCGTTATTTACTTGTAATATCTGTTCAGATCATAAAAGAGACAAGTTCTGGAGGCCCTCGAGAATCCATGCAGCCTTCCATCAGGCTTCCCAGAGAGATGAGGGAAAGTTGATGGTTGTTATTTCTTGCAAGACAATGATTTCTACCTCATCCCAAATTCTTGAGAGCTGATTCATACAAAGAGTTGTGCACTGCAAGGGCATAACTTACTCCCAGCAGGAACTGGGAGCACCTGATCTCATCTCCATGGAAGCAATAACTTCTACAGAGCTCTTGTAGGATGGGAAGAATTACCATCAACAGGGGCAAGCTGGAATCTCTCCTTTCTGATAGACAGCAACATCTGGAACTAAGTTGAAATCTGTGCCCTACTTTTAATATTCCAATTTCAAACACTGAAGTAAGTAAGCTTCCAACAAGTTTGAAAGTCAGAAGAAAAAAACAACATCAAAAACTAGTTATCATTTGTAAAGGATAATGTAGAAGACATTAAGTAAATTTCCAGAGAAATTATCCATCTTGTTAAAACAGAATGGAGAAAAACTATTTAGGTGACAACGGTGTATCTGAGAAGTCTGCCACTGCAGAATATGTTAAATCACAGGCTGAGGACAGGTGCAAAAGCTGCTGTGGAAAGGACAGCAGTTCAGACTTAAAACTGTAAACAAGACAAAAATCTAAGACATATCAAAGAAAGTTTCTGTCCTATTCAGTACTATAAAATCTTGCCTATATATTTCATCAATTTTGCGTACCAGGCTTTAAATTTAAGAAGATTAACTTTAGAACTAGGAAACAGTTTGTATCAGGAAAGACAAATTCTGGAATAAATTAACCAGAAATGTCATAAAGCACCCAGAAGTGGTGAATTTTAAGTACATTAAGAAAAAAGCCATCTAAACCACCGTATGAATATTTGATCCTGCCTTGGGGAATCAGGACAAATAGGAAGACTTCTCAACTTCTCTTCCAAAATATTTTTCTGTGATTCCATGGGTTTTTATTGTTTTTATCTCAAAAGTAAAAATGAAATCCAATGTAATAGAATTTTTGAGCTGGATTTTGAATCAGCCTTTTGCCCTGAGCAGGCTGTATGGATTACACACAGTTGTATGTAGTCAGTCTGGTTAGTCACTGTCTGCCTAGCATTCAAACATAAACATGTAAACTTGACTGAGTATATGTCTATTTATTCTGTCCTCAGCCATAAAAGTCACAACTTTGTCAGTGGTGGGATCTTTTTCTTGTAATACAAGTTTCTCAAATGAAGATATTACACAAAAATCTCAGCATTCCTTGAGGAAGTTTTGTTTCCCAGAAAGCAAATAATTAACTGACTCTTAAACGGTACAGTTTTAGTGATTTGAATTAGAAATACTCTCCATTATTTTGAATATGTAAACAGGCTCTCTTTTGATATGTCTACTTGCTTCTCATATTCTCATATTCTTTCACATTATATTAGCATGATAAGATTACATTAGCATTACAAGGTGTATTTTCAATGTAGTTGGGTATCCTCCACAGCCCCAGTTTTGGCTTATGAAATTATGGACTATGCAGGAAGAGACAAAAGCTTTGTTTCTTTCCTTCTCTGTAAGAGGTTTCAGAATTGAAGGATGAAAGTCAACTGTTCAGACACTTAAGAGGAAGTGCCCTTCGTAAGTATAACAGGCTCATCCTCAGTTGTACTGCACTGTACTGCCACTCCTGCAAGATCAGGCTTTCAATCATACTGAAACAGGCACTGATGGACCCAGAAGATCTGTATTAATTGCTTAAGTGAAAGGTGGATTTAATAAATACACACCTTCCTTGGCACACAAAACATTGTGTGTTATTGCAACAAGAAACTATCTAATGAACTGTGTGCTCACTACTGCATACTCATTTATTCTAGCACTACACCTGCAGAATGGAACATATCCCACCTACACAGTCAGCATTGTGAGTTAACACTTACCAAGTAGTGGTTTGATAATGTCATCAACTTTTTCTTGTTCATTTTCATGGAGGAAAAATTTAACTGACAGCATTTCTGTACATATTCTTTGGGAAGAGGCTTACATGAAAACACACCATTAAAGCTTTGGGTTCTTGAAAGGGAAAGAAAAATACACCAAGAAGGTGCCTGCTTTCCTCTGAATTCTTTAATTGAAAAAGTCCTAATAGATTGTCAGCCTAGTAGTAATTTAAGTGCTGTTGATTAAAGTGACTGCTGATAAAACACTACTTAATAAGACATTAGAAATTTACTGACACCTTTTAGATAGTTTTACTATCTAAACAGGTCAAAGTATTCTTACTTTTGCATTTCTAAGTATAGGCAATCATTTTTGAACTCTGGAAAAGTAAAAGATACCGCTAAATTACGAGTAGAGGTCTGGTTTTTTTTAGTACAACATGGGATTTTAGCTGAACACCTCTCATATCATCAGGAACAAAAAAAGTTACTGTTTCTCAAGAAGCCTGGGGTGGCTCAAAGACTGTAGATACAGGAAGAGATCTTTATAAATCTATATTGAAACACAGAATTGCTTTATTCTATTTTAGTATCAGAAAATTAGCTGAATGCAAACAAAAGGTGTAGCTGACACAAATATTTTTCTGAGTCAAAGTAAGGTCTAAATATTGTTCAACCCTGCAAGTTAAGCAATCAAGCAAAGTATGTAAGTCTGTCTAATTTTAAGTCCTGATAGTTCATATTTTTAGAAAAGATTTAATGTAGAAACTTGACAGCAGGTGTGCCATGTAAAGAACTATACCCTTAGCCATGTCTGTTCCTCCTCATTTTAACCTCTACTTCTTGTTTTTCCTCCAGTCTATCAGAATTCTCTTTTATAAAACATGCATTAGAGACCACCAGTTCCACTGGATGCATCACCTACTCTCCTCTCCTTTGACTGAAAATCAACCAACCAAGAAAGAAGTGTGTAACCTAAAAATAACATCCCTCTGAGGAAAAAGATTATGCAAAAAAGGTCAGAAAGTGCTCATTTAGCTGAGGGGTTCACATGTTCCTCCAAATGACAAACTGGCAGAAGCAGGAGCCATCACTTCAGAGCACTGAAGGTGTCCATTTCCTGCAAAGAGGTTCATCCTCATTACCATGTAAAAGAGGGCAGAAAGGGCAACACCTATCACCTGTCTACCGAACCCATCCTGCTATCCGACCTCCTCTTTCCCCGTCTGCCAGGCAGAGAAGGCTGGAAGCAACAGCTTTGAAGCAAACAATGTACTGAGTAGACAGTTCCTAGACACAGAGGTACTTCTCTCACTTACCCAGTTCTTGAAGGTAGAGGGGGAAGATAATGCACAGTATGGCATATTCAAAAAAAAAAAAAAAAACAAAACTGGGAAACCCCAGTTCATCACCACCACAAAGATCAAAGAATGATGCAGTATATAAAGTAGACCTAGTTACTGAAAAAATAGCATGAAATCCTCTGCATTTTAATCATACTGCACATCCTCACAACTTGCATATCTGCTTTGGGTTTGGGGTTTTTTTCCTTTGGCATCTTGGATTTGGTACACTGGCTGTGCGGAAATCAGGGCAGCACCTAAGAGTGTGTGCATGTCAATTACAGCACCTTTTTAAAAATAAAAAGGACCTTCAGTGTGTACTTGTTTCAGTTACCAGAAGGTGGATGCTGCCAGCACAAAATACCCTAAACAAAGTGTCTAGATTTATCTTTCTTTATTGACAGCATTACAACAGGTGATACTTTTTATAATGCCACATCAGAAAACACAATAACCTCAAGCATCCATAAATCAACATGGAAAATAATACACAGAATAGAAAGAGTGAATCATAACATATGCAGGGTAAAATTCACTTACTGAACATTGGAATATAATTCAACAGTCAGAATGATTAATGACATCTGGATATCCCCTGGTTAAAAGCAGCTACACTGTCAAAACTCGAGACCTGTGGTGATCTGAGGAAAGACCTATCATACTGCTACCAACACACAGTGAAGCAAAACATGAATCTGTTGGTGCGTATCCTTGATACACATCTGTTAAGTTGCTTCAATGGTCTATTCCTTAAGGATTTTTCTCCTCCTTACTTTAAGATAAACAGGATTTAATTATCTCTGTCTAAAGGTAACAGAACAGGAGAGCCACTTGCTCAGATACCACTGAAGCCACACGCATAAAAGGCATTTCTTGATCTTCATCTTCTCCTTTCTTTGAACCACTTAGGTAGGCACTGTGATACCACAGGGTACTTTTCATTCTCCCAACAACCCTCTGCACTGGGAATCCACGTGCACACAGACAGGGATGCTCCTGCCAGCAATGGTGCCAGCTGTGGGTGTGTGCAGGGTTTTCCCCGATCCACCTCAGTGCCTGGACAGGGAGGGAGCACCTGCTGTGGCAAAATGCCAAGGAGTGGTTGGTGCAACATACTTTGGCACACACTAAAACAAACAGTCTCAAAAACGGTCAATCTTTCTAGAGTCTTCTTTGAAACTATGAACTACAACATTCATGCAAAAAAAAAAAAAAAAAAGGCATTATGGTTGTACTGGTCCAGGTATTTGGAAAATGCAATTATAGACTGTAGATTTACAGCACTTAGCATGTACACAGACATCTCTACATATCATAAAATTCCAAACCTCTATCTTCAGTTGCAATAATGCTTGCATCTGACAGAAGTTATGTAGTGTGACTTTTAAAAGACCATCATTTCAAGTTGCATCATGCACACATGTTAATTTTTTTAAAAAAAAAAAACAAAGTTTTTTTCTTCTGCAAGTATTTTGGATAGATCTTTTCTTGACATAATGTTTATCTTTCGGCACATGGTTTTTTTCAATGTGTTTTTATTATAACATGCACAGTAATATCATTAAAACTTCTCAGTCAAATAACTATATTTAATTTTTTTTAATCCTTATCTATTGCAATTATTCCAACAGGTCTCAAAGGGTTTAGGAGTAGTCACAATAATCAAATGACTTTCTGTGATGATATGCTGTTCTGGTTGCTCCCACTGTGAAGAACCAGAGCCATCATCACACTTTATGGCTACTGTTGACCTTTGTAATAAATCCTAAATGTTTCTTCTGGATTATTAACAAAAGTTTGATTCAAAAAATAGGAATAAGGTTTCCTCTACTAAAGCCTAATAACTACAGTGATAATCATAATATATCTCTCTGGAGATACGGAGAGGTAACTGAAAATTGTGAGAATAAGAAAACTTATCAGTAAAATTGGCAGTCTTTTTCATCATTAAAACTACAAACCCTTTCTTACTGACTACATGAAATAGAGCAGCCACCTTGAAGTCTATGTCTTAGGACATTCAGAGCCTTTAAGGGGGAATAATCTTTTTTATGCTGTCACCACTTAGCAGCTTTGTGGCATATCAGTCTAATGTGTTAGGCATTTAACTGTGCTCGGGGATTATGCATTATCTGGTGAAAAATACCTGGTAGAAAAACAAAAATATTATCTCCTATAATAAAATCCAGACATTCAAAAGCATCGTTTTTCTGAATAGGGCAAAACCCTTATATTTTAAAATTCCCTATTATCATGCCTTCCACCTGTAGTTCATTTCTCCTGTGGACACATAAGCATCTGTGACTTTCATTCCACTGTTTGTGTTGCTGCAGTATAAATTATAAACATACAACAGGGGATCGCAACTATAAAGTGTATCTCTAAAGAAATTTGTTTTATAGGTGAAAAAGTATATAAAAGAGAAACACTATATTTATTTTCAGACCTCTGACCGAGAGCTCCTTTTAAATACCATATTAAGTCTCTGCAGGGCTGCCAGAAATAAAACACAGTATGTGCTCAGATCTACAGCTTTTATTCTGTGTTTGGGTTTATTCTTAGAGGCGAATAGATTCAATATATTTTCAACCCAACCACATATTTTAAACTGCTGCCAGTTTATAGCTGTCTACAGATCTCCAAATTCATAGAAGTAAATCTAGAGTACAACCTCCTCTGCTGCTGCATGCATGAAGGTGATACCACAGAAATGATCTCTCCTGTAGAGTGTGAGAATGGAAAATGATGAGAAAAAGAATTCAAACCATGATCCACATGATCCTATGACTCCTATAATACAATTACAAACTAATAACTAAGAACATCACACAATAATTGGATTCCATGCTTTCCATAGTTCTATAGGCTCCAAAACACATACATTCCATACACTTTGGCTTCTCTTCCACACTCTACTTGATATACTCAGTGGGAAATTCAGGCCAAATACTACTTAGCCATCAAAGAAATGGAAAGCAAAGACCTTGCCAGAGAAACTGGGATTCTGAAAGGACAACTACTATAAAAAAAACTAATGCCTATGTCAAACTGTTGTCCATTTACTTTTGATGCTGCCACACATTACAGTTCAGGCCAAACATCATAAAAACAAACCATCCCATTAACCACCTCCACCTGCACTGCCACACTGTGCTCCAAATAATGAAGGGTTTTGTATCTGCACCCTTTATGTCCCAGAATAGGCCCAAGCCTATTAATTGAAGTGTGTGCTAGTAAAGAAGGGAATCCTACTTGGTTTGGACTGTATCGACTGCAACTACTGACATATGGATTTGGCTCCCTGACATCCAAGACCACAAACGTTTGCTAATGTTTTCTCTCTCATCTCAAATAAGAGTAATGGCCTCTGCTAATAGGAGACAATAAATGACCAGCATGTTTGACAAGGAAGAGTTCAAATACAGTCTATTTTGGTACCTGAAAGAAAGAGAGGACAAGCAGAATTGGGGAGGGGGATGGGGAGAAGATAGTAGGACAGCCTGGCATGAACGCACATATCTATGAAATAGTGAAGCAATCAGGCGTTGTATTTTTAGATACTTTCTTTTTCAAGTGCCAAAGATTCCGAATAAATCACAATGGCAAACTGAGAGGCTGAGATGGGATAGATTACAGCTGAATGCTGCACAGATCAAATATTCAGCTCCAATCCAAAGCAGAAGTCCTAAGTGCTTATCTGATACACTGTAAAAGCTTTCCATGACACACACCAGCTACTCCTTTGATGGCTACACTTACTGCTAGATACCATATCTGCCTCTATATATTTTAAAATGTCTAAAAACACCTGGAAAGCATTAGTTCTCTAAGCCAAGTATACCTGAAACTTGTCCAGATGTTCAGTTATTTATATATCAACTCTCCAAGCATAGGTAATAACCTTGAAAGACATAATAATGAACAAGAAAGCTGAATTTTGTGAAAAATTATATTTACATGATGAAAGATTCATATTGATGGAAAGCCAAGGTATTTTCAGCATTCTTGTCAAATATGACTCTCTGTAACAAAATTTTGCATATAATTACTTCTTTACACTCATTGAACAGAGGAACTGGAGATGGAGGCAGAACTCAAATTTTTTACAGAGGCTTATGCTGCAGTCAGTTCTCTCAAGCGTCAGTTATTTCCTCCACCTAGCAGGAGTAGAATGCATATTTTACACTTAAAATATTTGTATCTTTGTGCATGTCCATTATACATAAATGTCCTTTATTAGACCATGAGTCCATTTAATTTATTCCTTCCCTTGTGAATTTGCAAATTTCACAGAAAAAACATTGCATTTGGAAGCAGCACTTCTAGCACAGTCTAGACAAGATGGTCCAGCACCCTGTCCATGTGAATCTTAAAAGTGCCCAGTGATGAAGTGTTTGGAGACAAGAGATCTTTGGTAAAAATAGTGAGGCTGACTCTTGACTGACAGCATGTTCTCTGGATGGAGCTCCCACACAAACCAAAGCTTTCACGCTGATATGAATATTGGTGCAAACCACTTGGAAAGTCACTGCCTGCTTTTGATTGTGTCAGATGAACCCCAGCTGGGATATAAAGAAATTTGTCCAATACATACCACTAATACATAATAAATTTTGTATCTCAGCATGTGAGATACAAAATCTGTTTCCTCCTTTCCCTCCTCCCACCTCTTCTTTTTTATCCTGTAACTGCTTCCCAGTATATTTTTTATCACTTTCTTATTTTTTCTTAGCATCTCTTTTCCTAAATTCCTATTTTCAGCTTATTCAATATGTAATTTTGTGTAATTTTAGCACTATTTCTTTTGTCTTCTAAGAATGCCCCAAGCAACAAGAGCAAGTCATTCATGAAAGCAAAAGTGAGCACTAGTGCACAAAGATGTCTCAGAGGTATGGCAGAGATTATTTAACTCTAAGTAAACTTCAAGTTGGATAAACACTGCTTAATAATACTATTTGGTCCATTGTGGTCCTTCTGTCCACAATGTAAAAACCACAGCCTCTTTCCTAACATGAACAATTTGTGAGTGCCTTGTCTAATAAGAGAAAATCTTCAAAACTTGTCATAAATGACACCATGGCTTTTGTAAATATTTCTGGTTTTTCAATAAGCATGGTCATACTGGTCAGCACAATCCCCATTCTGAATTCATCACACCCTAAAGCAAAGCAACCTGTTGCTGCAGTAATGTCTTATTCATATTAGTATTCCCAACAGCTTAAGCTTGTCCTAGATATTGAACCCACAGGACATTTTGTGATTAAACTTGTTCTTACCCACACAAACTTTTACTGATAATCTCCCTCTGCTCTTCTCATTTTGCCAAGATGCTGCATGCCTTTACCCAGCAGCAGATAAGTTTTGGCTACCACTAGCATAAATGCAGTTTTCTGATAAATAAGACATTGATAAAGACAATTTCATGTGGCAGAGGGATGAAAGAGTTCATCCTTACAGTGGCTCAGTATTCCACAGAGGACACATTCTGTTACTTCAACATCTCTCAGTGGTGCTTCAATTGACATTAATTTGAATGCCCTTGAATCAGAAGATGCCCTGCAAGGTGCAAGATTAAATGTAAGGAGAAGATCAGCTTAAGGCAGTCACTGCCTGTTAAAAGGTACAAAATGTTGCCTTTGTCATTAATAGTTTTAATTATTCAGGCTGCCTGCACATTGTTTCGGCTTTACTTCACTTGGAAAAATGAAATTGAGGAACAGTTGCACTTCTGTTGGTTTCATTTTCTAATTCTCATGCACTAGCATCAAATCCCTGTAACAACTCTACTGCAGGCATTACCATGTAAAAATAATTAACTTTTGAAGCTATGATTCTATTTGAAGGGAATTAATGAGAAAAAATCCACTTTCCTTGTTAAAAATCCAACAGACAGGTACATTCGGAAATGCTAATGGCACTGAAAATGAGTTGAACGTTTAAGAGCCTGGAGGGAGACAGGTGAAGAAAAGTGAAAAGGAAAGTTTAGATTAAAAACGGCCAAAATTGTGGGAAGATGAAAATAAATGGTCTCTCTTCCATAAGGAGAAAGCCCAGAGTGAAGCTAGACACTTGTTAGCTTCACATCACATCACACTGGTGATGAGATGTAAGTTGAGTAATGTGTGTCATTCTCCAAAAGAAAGGAGGTATTTCCTTTCGGCTCTGTCATTTTTACCTTTCCATATTCTTTTTCTGGCATAAAAACTTGTTTTTGAGAAATGTTTTTCCTACAGTAAGTCATGTTTCAGTCAGATTTTGCCTTGTATTCTAAAAGAGTGCAAAAGTTTATCTTACTTGCTCTCACCATTACAAGCTTAAAGTGAATTAAAGCTGTCATTAATTTTTAAAAGCTACTAGGCATGCATACCAAGAGAACCAAAACAGAAAACACATCTAATGTGTGGGTCAACTGAAGGCAATTCCCGTAAAAATATCATTAGGATATTTCATAATACTTAGATGACATGGATTCAGATCATATTTCCCCAAATTTTGAATAGACACATTCCTGATACTGCGAACTATACCTGTAAGAAAAAACATTAAGCTTTAAACTCTCTTTATGCTTCAATACTTACAGTAATGATCCATAAACCAAATAATTCCTCAATAGCAGCTGTGTAAATCCAGTGTGTCTAAATCATGACTTCAGTTTTGTTTAGCCTGAACAGTGCTGCATGGTGGTTGCACTGGTAGCCAAGAGCCTGCTCGGTGTTTGTCACTGATGATGTATGTGTTATGGAAAAACAGTTTGACTTTTGGACCTCTGACTAGAGCTGGAAGGCTGACAGTGGTATGTGGAGGGAAAAGCCTTAATTATAACTTGGGGGGGTTGGATCTGAAAAGCAGCGAGATGTATCATAACACCACTTTAGTGGCCATGTCCCTTGCTGGATAATCATAATGACTACATATCTTTTGCCAAAACTTTAATGAACTGCAAAGATAGATTTACAATTGAGCTGATAGCACAAATACAAAAGTTCCCTATCCCCAACGCAAATGATCTAGTATCCTACATGAAAGGCTACACACCCTAAAACATTAAAAAAGCTGCGACATCAAGAAGAGAGAAAAACCAGGTACAATCCAACAGAGAACACATGGCTGTGAACCTCTTCTAGCAAGCAAAAGATGCATTCTGAAGCATTAGAAATCAAGCAAGTGGTGGGATTGCACTGTGTCTTTCAAACAACTTGTTGGTAAGGCTCCTATTCTACACCGGCATTACAGTTTATGAGAAATCTAGCTGCACAGCGAGAAACATCTTTTCGAAGAAAAGAAGTTTCCCCTGTTTTTGACTGCCTGTTTTGCAAAGTTTTTCATTAACTGTCCAACCATCCTCTGCTTACCCAGCTGTCTTGAGCTGAACGCCTTTCTCAGCAGCATCCTCTTACACATTGCACCCAAGAAGCTTCATTTTTAAATAACTGGGAAAAAACTGAACACTCCAGGAGTCACAAACACTGTGGAGGATACCAGACTTTTCTCCTCCCTAAAACGCAAGTTATCCTGTAGCCTTTCTCGGGTGAATGTGCAACTGCAATTTGAGATGCAGAGAAAAGAAAGGTACCAAACAGCCTTCGGCTTACCAGAAGAAGCTGGTCTCCATCAAATAATTGTCACTTAGGCATCCAAAGGTACAATGGAGACCAAAGCAGGGAGGTGTAAGGAGGACTGACCGAAATTGCCTCCTGGGAGCTGGTAACTAGAGAGGATGTGCCCTGGAGGTTCATACCCAGCCCCGAGTCATTTCAGCAAAGGCAAAAGTACCAGTTAGGTCAGAGCAGGCATCTTAGGGCGGGATTCACGAAGCCCTGAATGCGTCTTAGCCCGAGATACCAGGCATTAAGTGTCTGCTTACTGTCCCCATAGACACACACGCATGTTCCCACATCTGCACGGGTACAGTCACCCCTCGCAAGCGGGCAGGCAGCTCCCCCCTCCCCGCGCCACGCCAAGTTGCCAGACTCGCTGCCCCAAGGAGAGGGGACGAGACCGCAAATTAACTCGGAGAAGCAGCCTCGCGTCCCCGCGCTGACCGCGTCCTACCGCCTGTGGAGCTGGCCTCCTCCAGCTGCGCCGAGATGCTCTCCACTCTCCTCACGTTCATGCTGGGAGGCGGGAGGCGCCCGGAGCCGCGGCGGGAAAGCGCGGCAGCACGGCCGCGCCGGGGCCGCGGGAGCCGGAGCGGGGCCGCGGCGGAGCGGAGCGGGATGGGAGCGGGGCTGGGCGCG